>NDGN011434446.1:0-13996 GCA_002564285.1 Tympanoctomys barrerae | reverse complement strand
TCTCTCAACCCTGCTCACTCCTCCTGTCAGTTCTGTTCACCCACTACACAGCAGGGCCCCCTGTGTTCTAGTTCAGCTTAGCTTCACCACTCTGCCCTTTCTTGTCCTGGATGCTACCTGAGTTCCTGCCAATCTCCTCTGCTGACATCTTTTCTTATTTTGCCCATCTATCTTGTCATTTTACTGTATTCCTCACAGAGCCCTTGACATGTATCCATATTGTGAGCTGGATCCGTCCATTTCTGGCCCACAGATTTCTTCTACCTGTGCAACCTCACAGATGTAGTTATTCAAAGTAGAGAGTAAGTCATCAGACAAAGTCCTATGCATTGAGCAGACACCGAAAACCATGAAGGCAACAAGCCCAGGAGCTAGGCTTTGATTCAAGGGAAACAGAACATAAAACTCAGGCAAGAGACTGTGCTAAGGAAGGTAAAAGCTCAAACAAAGACTTAGTGTCACAGAAGTCCAGGAAGCCAATGAGCCCAGAAAACAGCTTCAGGGTTACAGCACCACGACCATGCTTCTACATTAATGTTTTGCCTCTGCCAAATAAATTTGTATGTATGTCCTATTAATGAAAAAGAAAGAATTGGGCTATATATGCTCTTGAATGCAGACTCACTACACTAAGGCTTTGTGTTGAACTATTCATCTAAGCTCTCTGCCTCTGTTTTTGCTTCTATTAAATGGGACTGATAATAGTAATGACACCCAGATACTTTTCTGAGCATTACACAGATAATAAAGGTAAAGCAGTAGCATACCCCTGCTCAACAGAAAGTGTTCAATGAATATTGTCATTATTATTATAGCAAAGAAAGTTTATAAATGTAACTAGTGTTGGTCTTGCCACTAGATGTTAAGGTTTTAGAATTCCTAGAAAAAAATTAAAACAGCCAGCAGAACAACTTTTGTGGCTAGGTAGCTTTGAAATGAAGGTCTTGAGTTATTTTTTGTTAAAAATTCTCATAGCAGAGTCGGCAAGATAGCTGAGCAGACTAAGCGCCTACTTAGGCAAGCATGCGAACCAGGGTTTGATTCCCGGCACCACATGCTGTACCAACTCTGCCCTTCAGTGCACTGAGCCTGCCAGTGAGTCTGGGTGTGGTGGTGCACACCTGTAATCCCAATGCTGGGAGGCTGAAAGCAGGAGGATCACTATGAGTCCAAGCTGCATAGTGAGACCATGCACAAAAGCAGAAAAAAAAAAAAAGAATTCTCATAGCTTCATGGAGGCATAATTGGCGTATGACAAAATGTGCATACATGCAGTATATAATTTAGTAGGTTTTGACACAACTGTACACCTCTAGAGCCATCGCTACAGTTAAGGGAATGACATATTCCGCCTTTCCAAAGTGTTCCCTTGTCCCTTCGTAAACGACCCTTTCTTAGTCCTCCTCGCTTCAGCCCCCTCCTTGCCTCTTCCTCAGGCAACCACTGAGTTGCTTCCTGTCACTATAACTTAATTTACATTTTCTTAGACCACAAGAGAAAGTACACGGTATTACTTTTAGGGTGAAGGGAAGAATCTATCATCTTTTCCTTGATGCAATTATTTTGACATTAACCTATATAATTGTTGGTTGCTAACAGCTCATTCTTTTTAGAAGCTCAGTAGTATTCTGCAATAAAACATGATTTCTTTATCTGTTCATCAGCTTATGAATATTTGTGTTGGTTTCAGTTCATGACTATTACAAATAAAGCAGCAGTATACACCCAATAATAAGTTTATGGACCTACACTTTTCATTTCTTTTGGGCTAATATCTAGGATGAAAATGGCTAGACCATGCAGTAAGTTTTGAAAAACTTATATAATATTTCTCAAGATGGGTATACCATTTACATATTTAATTGTCAAAAACAGACTTCTAATTACTTTTTATGCACATATGAAATAATCTTAGATCTTATCTCTGTTTCTGAAATTGCATTAGGCCCAGGGAACCTAATGCCCATATTCCTTGGAAAATTTAAATATCTTTTCTTTACTCCTCTAGGTGCATAAATTTGTTAAAACAAGAACCTGTGAAATTAAACAAATCAAATAAGAGCAAAAACCATAACAACTTTTGAAGAAGATTCTGGTTTCACCTCCACCTCTTTGAAGACTCAATATGAAATGTCTGGGGGGCCTGGGAGATGGCTCAGTAGGATAAGCGCCTGACTGGCAAATGCAAGGATCTGAGTTCAATTCCCAGTTCCGAAAAAAAAAAAAAAAAGAAATGTCTGAATCTAGCAGCTGAGTGCTAGTGAATAAGCTACCTACAACCCTGCTTTCTGTAGCTTTTAGGGCCTCGTCATCCTTTCAGACAGAAGAGTACTGACATGGTTCTGAGCTCACCACACTGCAGAGCTGAAGGACCCCACTCCACGTGCTGGTTTTTGGACAAGCCCTGCCTCTGCCCAAAACGCTTCTCACATAATAGAGATGGAAACCATTTTTAAATGTTTCAAAAACAAAAGCAACTCACCTGTAAGCACAAAACATTGTTCAAAATAATTGGTTGTCTCCATTCCAAAAGGTCAGAAACATCTGTTTTAAGAATCTGGTTTAAAGAGAAGGGAAAACATAAATAGTGAAAAGTGGATCTCCTTCTACTAGAACCATCAATAAAACTGCATTTTTGGCTGTCAACTGCCAGTATAAATCACACGCCTCCCCCTCCACATCCTCTTTCACACTGAAACTCCAGTTCTCTCTTTCTCTTTTTTTCTCTCACTCTTGCTCTGAGCCCCCCAGTTCTCTGATGGGAATCTGGTTTCCTACCTGAAGAGAGAAAAGGGAGGTTTGCATACACAGAAATGACAGGAAACTTTAAAAAAGAAAGTAGAAGCAAAGAGTCTATGAAATAAATTTAACCACTTTGGATTAGAGGGACAAAGGCCAGAAGTGATTAAAGAGACGACTGTGGAATTCTGGGGATAAGCCTACAGGTCCAGGGTACAAATATGCATTTGTGCATAGAGTGAACTAACTACTGGACATGGAGCAAACACATTGGTAGCCTAAAATTTACACATGGGACACTTTTATGGGCTGCTTCCTGGACATGGGAATCATCCTCCACAGGAAATAAGGGACTTCACACAGAAGACAGGCAAAGGATGTGGGTTGTAGCCACAGTAATACCAATAGTGATAGTTACTGAATATCTATTAAGCTCTAATGTGTATTAGGTATCCTGTTAGTGTCCTATGTCCTACAGATATTATCTCATTATATCTTCAAAATCAGCATGTCATTCTAGATTTTATAGTTATGGAAAGGAACTCTCAAGAAAGCTAAATAATTTGCATAAGCCATGCAACTGTCTATTTTGGCACTAGTACTAGGTGTATTTAATCTACTTCAGAAAAACATGCACCCACAGAAAGACCACAGGGTGAGAAGACACCAGTGGCACTGATGCTGGCAGGCTGTTTTGTGCAGACATGTGAAGACTTCTTTGGACACTCCCAGGAGGAAGAATCAGAGTGGGAAGTTCTACTTTTGTGCAGATATAAACTACTCAGAAGAGACATGCAGGCACCAAAAACATCCAGCAAGCAACCAAATACGTCAGCAATGTGTCTTCACCATTTGTTATGGTCAGAATGTTTCTGGCCCCAGCAGACTACAAAATCAAATCCTATTTACCAATATGATGGTGCTCAAAGAGGGAGCCTGTGGCGGGTAATTAGGTCATGAAGATGTGCCCTTACAAATAGGATTTATTTTCTTAGAACAGAGAGCTTTCACTCCCTTCTAATGTGTGGGGCCACAGTAAGAACCAAACAGCTGGCATTTGGTACCTATTGAGTCTGAAACTTGATCTTAGATTTCTAGCCTCCAGAGGAGTGACAAATACATTTCTATTCTTTGTAGGCCACCTGGTCTGAGATGTTTTGTACTAACCAAATGGAGAAAATACAGAACCTACCAGACTGTGTCTGTTGGGAAGATACCCAATGAAACTACCTTAGGATTTTCAAAGATGGTATTTATGGCATTTATGGGAGGTTCAACAGAGTCAGTCATCAGCGTCCCAGAAAATGGACGTGCAAGCATAATAATTTTAGGTAGGAAGGCAGCAAGAAGGATTCCTGCTGAGCTCACAGGTGGCTGAAAGAGGCAAGTAGCTACCTGAGTACGTCTGAACTGAAAGCAGGATAGGAGTCATCAAAAACTCCTTTCCTGAAAGGCATTTCTTTAACCAGAGGAGTTGCTACCTCCTAGAGAGATTTGAAGGCTTGGGTGGCTCCGGCTTACTTTGAGACCTACAAAGAAATATGCCTCCAGCCTGGGAGTTTTTCCAGCTTCAAGTCCTGACTTCAGGCTCAAGGAGGAAGCAAGCAATTAGGCTCCACCAAGACCCAGGACTGAGCCCTGCTCCACGCCCCGATGCTTGCCCTAGCTGCTCCTGCTCTCGGCTGGGAATGCCCCTGGCCCCTTGTCTACCCAGCAGGTAGCGACTCAGTTTTGAAGACACAATTAAGAACCTCCTCAGAAAAAGCCTTGCCAACACTCTCCTCTGTGTCCCATTATTTCCTGGCCCATGAATCCTCCCTGCTCCTCTAACAAGGGGCGGATAAAATTGTTCTCAGGCCTGTCTCCCTATGCTAGGCAGAAGATTCTTACAGGCAGGCAAGAAACCTGTACTATTTGTCTCTACTTCTATACAAGGCAGGTTTTTTTTTTTTAAAACAAAGGATGACCATGAGGAGCTCATAAACTACTTCAGCAAAGGAAATCAGAATTGCTAGAAATCTTAGACTCTTTTCTGATTTTTTTCTAACTTTCCTTAGGCAAGAATTGCTCCTCCTTATCAACAGCACAGGGAAATTGGTAATAACATGTGACAGATGGACATCATCCTCAGAACATCTTCTATGAGCCCAAGGCCTCAAAAGCACCCAATTGACAGTTCCTATGATGGATGAGATTGTTCAAAAAGGAGGGGCTGGCTGGAGCTGGCAGTGTTGGGATTGATGCAAAGGGACCTGGACAAACGGGAAATTTAGGGATGTCAGGATGGGTATCATCAATGTGATCCGCATCCCCATCTTAGTAGTCAAGAGCTCTGTCCAGATATGACTTACCATTTGAAATAGAAAGACAAGACTCTCCTGAAAACACAAACTGATACCACACATTGTTAGCACCACCTTCAAAAACTTGGTCGTTCTTTCGCCAGGAAGCCACACACTTTAAGAACAATGTCCTCTAGCTTTTTCTTAAAAATAGGGTCAGGGAAAAGGTCAGAGGATTCATTTCAGATCATTTATCCTGGCTTGTGTTTATCCTGCTTTCTCTGCCTCTTACCAGAGTGCCTAATAGGAAAAGTTGTATTTTCCTAATCATCTCATTTATAGGTCTATCACAGTATGATGTACTCCTATGCAGCTCCTCACTATTAAAAATATATAATAAAATGTGATATACTGTAAAACATATGGTAAAAAAAAACCCTAAACTAATGCTGATTGTACATAAGATGAAAATAAAAGAGAGTGGCCTTTCTGAGCCTTAATTATACCTAAAAAAGATCTTGTTGTTGGGTTTGGGAGAATGTTAATTTACCATATTGATTCCTGTGAGAGATCCCGTGAGCTATAAATTGACATTAATTATTCATGGCCCAGAGAGATCCCATAATAGGAGGAAAATTTTCCATTAAGATTTAATCCACTGCCTCCACACTTGAAAAACTTGATGCCCAGGTTATGAGAAGTACCAGGTGTACACTGGCATTGGCAGCACGGGGGTGAGGGTAGTGTGTCTGCTGTAACAAGGACAAGATATAAATGACAATTGACTAGGAAAAAAGAAGCAAACCACCAAAAATCTCTCTTGCGTCTATATGATTTACAGAGAGACTCATTATCATTATCAACCATCCAGATTAAGAGACTCTGGACCAAACCCCTAAGATTATCTTCTTTAATAATAAAGGACTTTTGTTCCCGCTCCTCAGACATCTTTTGTGCCCACCCTTCCTGTTTTTATTATTTCCCTACCGGCACAAATACAAACACAGAAATCTCCCTCAATCTGGCTCCTCCATGGGGAATGGGCCACAGGTCATGAGCCAGGGAATGACATACTATATTATCATCCAATCAAACAAAAAATAATAAACAGGAGGAACTAGCTGCAAGGTCTCGAAAGCAGAGACCTCATAGGCAGCTCTGCCTTTGAAGTTTCACTTCTGTATTCAATACTGACGTGGTGTTGCTCTTACCCTCTGACCCAAGCGCCGTCCCCCACAGATGGCAGAGATCTGAGGGCCATTGTTGTGGAGCTTGTTCATTAGGTATGAAAAAAGGGATTGTGAATGAATGAAACAAAATATCAGATCCCTTCAGATTCTTTAAGAATAAAAGCAAACAAACCAGATACGGAATACTACTAGGTTTTGTGCGTTGTGTAACTGAATTAATAGCATCTATTAAATGTATTCTGTTAAGGGGGGGGAACACCAGGTACTGATCTGCAAATTGAGATTTTTGTAATGTTTGCCATGTCTAGGTGAGCTCGTTGCATTCTTTTTTAATAAAATACCGTTTGTACCATGTGTGAAGCATATACTGAGGCCTCCTCATGTGACTTTGAAAGGAGATGAAATTCCTCAACAGATGGAGGAAGAATGGATGCCATAGACAGAGATAATCCATATGCTAGAGAATGTTGCTAAATAGCTCACTTCATGGAATGGAAAGGTCAGCTGTTTGGATGGAAATTCAAATTCAACAGCCCCGTCTCTGAGTTTGTATCTTCCTTCATTTATCAGTTCAAATGTTTACGGTGTGCCCTGTGATGTGCCAGTGCTGTGTGTGGCCCCGCAGACACATCAGTCAGGAAGTGCTGATCCCTGCCTTCAAGAAGTTGTCAGTCCAGTCTGTTTGTAGTTGCTGATCACAACCTTGTCATCCTAATTATCCAGTTTGCCATAGAGCAGGAGGATATCCCACAAGTGAGCGTGGACCATAGACCCTGACCCTAAAGAAAAAAAAAAAAAAGAAAAAGAAAAAACATCTATAGCTTCCTTAGCCTCACTGTGCCAAAATTAAGCAATGTAAAATAATTTGATTAAATAAGGTTTGCAGTTCTTTCTAAATTTTATACAAGGTGGGATTGTGAAATAATGCAGCCACTTTGGAAAGCAGTTTGGCAGTTCTTCAAAATGTTAAACACAGAGTTACTATGTGATCCAGAAATTCTACTCCTAGGTATATGCCCAAGAAAATAATATATACATATACATATATATATATAATTTTCTATATGTATTTCTATATAAAACATACTAATGAATGAGAGCAAACTAGAAACAATTTCCAGCATACCTCAGCTGAGAATTGAAGAAAGCACATGTGGATCCACACAACAGAAGATTATTTGACCATTAAGAAGGGCGCATTAACAAACGTCAGTCTATGGCTCAAAGGTTAAAAACTAAATGCAGGGAAAGGAGCTTGACACAAAAGGCCACAATATTGTGTGATTTGACTTTATGAAGTGTCAAAAGTAGGTACATCTAAAGAATAAAAGATAAGTGTTTCCCACAGGGGTGGAGCAAGTAAGACAGTGGAAGGATTGTGCCTGGAATTCTTTCATTCTTTTTGAAACAATGACATAAAATTATATTGGAGTCATTCCACAACACTATAAAAATGCTTAAAAAAATCACTTAACTGTGTACTTGCAAAGTTCTAAAAAAGAGTGTGTGTGCATGTGTGTGTGCGCTTATAATAGGGGTATTATATTCTAATACTCACAAAAATAAATAAATGATGACTGATCTTTATTTTTAAGAGTAAATGCTACTTTTTCCCTCTTTACAAGATTGCCACCTCCACACCCATCTGTCCTTTCTGTGAATTTACCTTCTTCCTTCAGCCCATCTATACAATTTTTTGTAGTATTTATGGGAAAACAAATTGGGCAAATGTGTGGAGAATAACTTGGGCTAAGAAATAGTAGAGAGAGAGGTAAAAGGAAGAAAAGCTCACTGGAATTTGAGGGTGGATCCCAGAGGGGTGTGAATGGGATTCTCCCAAACACCAGCAGCATGATGGTAGAGCTTAGGAGGGGAAGATGAAAAGAGAGTTTGGAATATTGCTTGGTTAATGACGTAGAGGTCAACTGGCATTATTTAAGAGACATGGGTACCTGTTGGAGCACTTTCTAATACATGCTGGGCTTTTTCTGGTTATTGTTTTCATTTCTTTTACAATGCCAAATCAAAGGTTTTTAACTTAATATTCTTTTATTTATTTATTTTTTAATGTATTTAGTACAGGATCTATAGAGTCTCATTACACAGATCGGACTCACAGAGATCCTCCTGTTTTCACCCTCCCCAGCACTGGGATGACAGGAGCACTACCACACCCAGTCTAAATAGCCATCTCAGCGCACCCCAGGGGCAGGGCTGGCACAGCACACCAGGATTTGAACCTAGGTCCCTGAATCTGCCTAAGCAGGCACTTTAATCAGCTGAGCTACCTGGCCAGCCCAAACTTAATAGTACTTATTCTCAGTTTTTAGTTTAAATGACTAAATCACCAAGAAACGGAGGAATATATAGACAGTAGTTGTGCAAATATTTAGATGAAGTGTTTACATTAGAATCAGGATTTCCAACCTTTGGAACTTTCCCACTAAGAGTACAAGCTCTGGAGTCAAATGGTTTATATTTCAGTCATAGCCTTTGAATCTCAGACTTGAATCCCTTACTAATGGTGTCTGAGTTTCTTGCAATAAAATTCATTTCTCAAGATGTTTGCGAGGTTAAAGCAGATTAATATATGAGAAAATTAGAGAATAGTCATAGCATTCAATAAATGTAAAGTAGGTCCTGCAGCAGCAGTAGTAGTAATGTTAACCATAACAATAAGACAGTAATAGCTGTAGAAATTATGGTGGCAACAATTTAGGTAAAAACCATTTTGCAGCTGGTCTTGTATTTTGTTTAAAACTCTTTACAAACTTGACTCTGGTTCCTCATACAGGAGAATGGTAAATCCAACTTATACTTACGAGAGATGCGTTATACTTTTTAAAAGCAGTTTCCAGATCTGGGAGTTCAAAATAGAGCTAGACCTCCACCAAAATCCAAGGAACCATTATCTCCGAAGCCAGCAGACCTACCCCCCACTCCAAGGGCTGATCTTTCTGCCAACCTTCGCTGCATTAAATCTTTACTCTAAACTTTAGCCCTAAAATACTTCTCACGGGCCAACCACATTTTCCCACTCCCAGCCTATTCCCTTACAAGCTATTTGATTAACTAATTTGAGTTTTACACCCTCCTCACCCTCCCATCTGGGTAGCATATGTTCATTCAGTTACTGAACATTTATTGAACAGTATCATGTGAAAACACCCTTGCTAGGTATCGATAGTATAGAGAAAAAGACAGATAAAGCAAGGTCTCTGACTGAAAGGCATTTACAATCTGGTAAGAAAGGAAAGAGGAACAGAAATGATCGCAGCTGAAACTGCTAAGTGCTGAGTACCTAAGGAACATGACAAACAAACATAAAAGCATGTAAACAATGCTCTTTCTGGAAAGAATGTTTCTCTAACATTTTAAGGCTCAGATTCAGGGACATCACAGATCTAGTCAAAAGCAAGTCAATAAAAAGTCAATAAAAAAATCTGCAATTACGCAAAAGGGTAGGACAGGCACATTACTATGGGAGCCGAATTTTCAGAGATAGAGCTTTTACAAGGGGAGAAACAAAAAAGAAAACACACACACACACACACACACACACACACATACACAAAGAGCTTAATATTGATCTGGCAACCAGGCCATCCAGGAACAGCAGGTCATTTTGTTCTGAAAATCTATAATGCAATCAATTCCTGATTAAGAATTTTTATTATGCTTTATAGAGATAATTTAGCATTTCTACAGCATACTAACCCACTAATTTCTACTTATTCAGTTTTTCAAAGAGATGTCATCTACAGACGCTTAAAGAACAAAGACTACACAGAGACGAAACTGAGGTGGCGTCTTTGCCGGTGTTGTGCTCTTTTGCTGTGAAAGCACATTGTTCCCACTGACAAAATCCATTTTTCCTTTTTTTTTTAACCCACTACACTCAAAAAAGGTCTACAGAAATGCAAATCTATTTCCATGACCAAGTTTTGTTTTGTTCTGTTTTCTTTCTTCTTTCTTTCTTCTTTTTTCTTTTACTTCTGTTCTTGTCTTTTTGTGAAAGGCCAATTAGGGGAAACTGATGAAAGACATTAGACACAATGATGTATGTGTAATTACTGATTTATGGATCTCCTCTCCTACCTGCTAATTCATTCCTGCTGATAGTCAGGGTTCTGTGGGTCTTACTTAACTTTTTTTTCCGATCCCCATTACTCAATGTAAACAAATGAAGAGGAAGTGTGGGTATTCAATGTGATTCATCTGAACAGAAGGTAGGAAACATTAGCATCCATGTATTCCAGGACTTGCAAGCAAAGCACAACTAAATTTAGCAGCCAGTGATATTGATTTGATTAAAAATGGTTTAAGACTTGTAAATGTCACTGGAACTTAGCAAAATGAATATTATTAAATCCTTCTGGTGATGGGGAAAACTAACAAAGGGATTTGCAGTGGTTTCTGTAATTAATTGCTCTGTCATGATTTATATTAACTTACAGTACAACTCCATTAGCTCAGACCTGTCATCTCTGCTCAAGGAACCACCAAGTAATCACTAGCACATTAAAGAATAAATTAGTTTTTGGCTTGGAGCCTAGTTGTAGAATGTTTCATTTGTGTCTGCCGTAGACATATGTACCTAATAAAGTTGGGACGAATGAGTTAAAGTACATATATATCAATGTCAGCGGGTTGTATTTTAGAGACAATACGCTCAGCATTGTTCATTAGGTCTAATGAATCATGTTATTTCAGCTGCATCACTTTGCGTTGAGCAAATGCCTTCAGGTAAGTGGAGATGGGAAAGATTCCTTGAACACAGGTAGGTCTCCAGAGAGCTTACTCTCTTAGCAGTCTGTGGCCTGTGGTTGTCATAATAGCTTCATGTGGTTCCTGTTAACACTTCATTACCCTAAAGTTGGATAAATTATCCTCTTGCTTCTGCCCTACGTGCAAACACAGAGCCAAAGCCTTAGCTACTACTACTTACCCTAGATTATGGGGATTTGTAAGGTTCTATCAAATCATCTTTGACTTTGATAGTTGGATGAAGCCCTAAGCAGGGCTTGATAGAGGACTGTTTTACATTTCAAAGAAAGCTCCAATTGCCTTGAGGGTTTGTAAGCTAAAACTTGAACCACTTCCTTTTCATTTCTGGCCAAGGAAAGCTAAATTGGCACTCCGCTGGCCAGGATGATAACTGACACAAGAGCAGAACCTGTGGGGCAATGTCCTGTGGTGGCTGCAAACGGGAGAGCTCCTGGCCCCAAGAAGTTCGCCCAATCTGCAAGGCTCCAAGGGCAAAGTCATTTCAGCTCAAATCTCTGGGCACTACCCAGACGTTCATAATTTGTCCTGGATCATTTCTGCAATTTGAATCATCAGATGTCAGTGACTCCTTCACAGATGCTCTGCCTGCAGTGCAAGGAGCCTGCTACACAGGGGCTTCTCCTGCCTGGCTGAATAGAATGACAAATGTCCAAATCACAGAAAGATTGCAGCCTTAGCCAGCTGGAAAATGCATCCATTATTGAGGATAAAATATGAAGAGCGTGAGTCAATTTATGAAATATGGGGAAGCTTAGTTTTGCTCTTCTAATATGCTAAGTGATTAGATTTTATATTTGCAATGATTGGTGCTGATGGCATGGAGGAAAATCCAGAAATACCCCTAAAAGTATATTCAATTTGTATCCTGCATCTTATTATACTCCTCTGACTTCGTTTTAAACATCTAACAAAGTGAAAAGAAATATTTGCTCCCAAAATAAAACAAGTTTTTAAAAGAATAGTGCCAGGAAATAAAACAAAGGTAGTATTAGTAACTGGGAAGACCGTACCTGGAAATATGGTGACACATAAAAGGACTGTTCAAGGAAAATATGCAAGGTTTTTTTTTTTGTAGTATAGAAATTATTTGTAAATGTTTCTAAATATTGATCTCAGCCAACCAATAAATGAAGAAGGTAATGCTCATTAAGTTAGGCTCTTTGTAAAGTTTTCCACTTAATTATGGTCTATCTTTACTAAAATTATCTAAAGTATGAAAACATTTAATACAATCACTGTGAAATAATTTCTCAACTAAGAAGCCCCATATTTATTCTTATGGACTTTTGTTACACTTCATATTTGATCTACCATATCAGTAACTAGAGATTAAAAAGTCCCAAACTAGACTGTAATATAAAAATGGCTAGCAGTTTACATTTATTCATTAGTGAGTGAAACACTCATCAAAATAAGAATAAAGCAGAAAAAAAGAAAGCAATGAAGGGGTAAAATCAGTCAGTTATTAAGCCCATAATATTAGTTTGGCTGATTACTTTTCATGAATGCTCTCCCTGATTTTTCATCTCTCTTATTTCCAGTTAATCTTGGAGCAAAACTGGTGAGCTCAGAGAGAACTCTCAGACTCGTGGGTAGAGAGAATTAAGAGACACAGAGCAGAACACAAAGAGAATCCTTTCCTTAGGCAGTGCTTTGTGCTTCCTGCCCTTTGTTTATGTTTTTCCCAAAGGGTTTGGAAATATCAAATATAGATTCTAAATCTATTACAACAGCAGATTCCCTTTGGACAAGAAAGAAGCACATGTAGATCAAACATCCAGATTTTATAATCTTGCCTTGATGGACAAGATAGAAGCAACTAGATTATGCAAACAGTTACAGAAAGCTGGATGATTCAGAAGGTCCCGACAATGTCCTATTTTGTAGTCTTTTGTTTTTGTCAACTAATAATCTGAAAAGAGAAATTAAAATAGCATTTTTCTTGTTTCTCACAGCTGTTGGTCAGTGTGTGCGTGTGTGTGCGCGCGGGTGTGTATATACTTGACAACTTCAAACAAATTACATAGCTTTCTCCCTTTTTTTCCTACACTTTGAGCTCCGGCAGAAGTTTCACATGTAGGGTTGAGCCCCAAGTCCTTCAGTAAAGCAAATGTTTCATTTTCAGCAGAGCCCACATATTCCATTCAGACTCGTTTCTTTCACTTCTAGATGTAAAGGAGCAGCTGTGTCTCCCTAGTTGCTAAAGAAGAAGCTATGTACAAAGTTAACAAAACACAGCTCGGACAATGGATTTGATCTCTACAGCAGGGAAGCTGTACTTTTCAAATTCATCTCTTTCTGGTTCCAACAAATTACAGGTCCCTGAAAAGATCTAGTGACCCTTTTTAAGTGTGCTTGTTGAACAAGCCCGGAGGTGACCATATGATTTAGTGCAGCACATAGTATTTTGTCAAGCACTACGGTCACCGGAGACCATCTATGGAGTACAGGCTCCCTCAGTTGGTGGCATTTAGGGGACCCATAAAGTATTTATTCAGCCAACTGTGTACTTCTCTCCAGCTAGGGCCTGATGCTTCTATGTAGTACATTCGTCAGCCCAAGATACTCTTTGATCTTCATAAAAGATATATTTTTTAAATATTTGGATTCTATTTATTTGCTAAAACTGGAAAAACATGCTGTCTTTAATAAACTTAAGTAGTTCTATATTTACACACTTGGGAGACATATTCAGAGATTTTAAATATAACTATTAGATAGCTCATTCCTCTGTTAAGACATTGCAATTTATCAAGCTGATTTCAGACTTTCCAGTGAATTCAGGTGATGGGATGCTTCTGGTTTTAGAGGTAGTAGTGAGGTCTGTGAAACCTGAGCACACATTTTGCAAAAGGTATTCAACCACAAAGGTGGTTGAGGGCAGAGAAAGGTATCGTGTGGGTGTTTAGCAAAATATAGCACTGACTCACATGTTTGACAATTAAAGATTGTGTGCGGACACACCAGTAAAACAATGCTCTATGTCTGAGTGCCTCT
>NDGN011434441.1:0-11081 GCA_002564285.1 Tympanoctomys barrerae | reverse complement strand
AAAAAGAAAAAGAAAAAAAAAAAAAAAAGAAACCTGCAGAAACCAAGAATATAACAACAAAAATTAATACAAAAGGGTGGAGAATAAATTTAAGAGTGTTTCCCAAAGGCTAATACAGAAAGGATTAGGGAAGAAATTTTGAAAAAGAAAACAATTTTAAAGATTAGACATATGTACTGTACCAACTACACACTACTCACAACAATTGTAAACATTACATATTTCAAACATTAAAAAAGAGGACTCAAGGAAAGGATGGAGGGGGTGGGAGGGAAGGAGACGGGATAACTAAAAGGAACTGTGTACGTACTACCAACTCCCAGGGAAGTAAACATGCGCCGCAAATACCAACACACTAAGAGTAACACAAAAGGACCAAATAACTAGTACAGAGTTTCTCTTCTACAATGTGGAATTCTACTTCAGAATTGTCTCCTCTGTCCGTGATATCAGTCAGCACCTGTACACTCCACTCTCCATTGCTGGAAAACCCCGAACACCTACAGCTTCGAGCAGGCAGGTTCCACTTAACTCAGAGACTCAAAGCTGTGGCTATCTGGTGGAAGGCCTAGGGGAGCACATCAGCAAGGGGACCACCAGTGGGAGACCCACTCCCGCCACGCCCTTGCCTTGAGTGTCAGGCTTTAATACAGCCAGGCTTCCAGCTAAACGGACAATGCAGACTGGCATAAATCCACTCCCTGTCAACTCCTCCTTAAACCACACCAAATCTCTAAACACATACAACATGAAGGTCATCATTTTGCCTAATACACCATAACTCCTCTGTACGACTGAAAATGTAGTAAGCCCTTCCCCAAAGCCTCAACGATAGTAGCACTGCTGAAAAGTCCAAACTCAAGACAACTCCTAACTCTGAGTTCCCATAAATGTCAAAAAACAAGTTTCTAATGCAAAGATACAATGACACAAGGTAAGCGTTCCATTCTAAAAATAAAGATTAGGGACCGGGGAGATAGCTCAGCTGAGTAAGTGCTTGCCTGGCAAATGCAAGGTCCTGAGTTTGATCAAAAAAAAGTAAAAATAAAGATTAACTGGCATGGATGTGGCAGCAGATGAGCTTGCCACAGATCCTATACTTTCAAACTGAAATGTACCACAGGGCTGGGGACGTAGCTCAGCAGCACAGCATCTGCCTGGCAAGCACGAGGTCCTGAGCTTGATTCCTGACACACACACACACACACACACACACACACACACACACAGAGACACAAAAAAAAAAGTACCACTGTTACAGTATTCCTCAAATCACGTACCTATCCTTCAAGCCCTAAGTACATGAGGTCGCTAGAAGCACAACTCTCTTTTCCTTTGTCTTCCTTCCAGCCACACACGTCACCACCTGAGTCTACGTGCCACCTCTGTTTAAACCCAGCTTTGGCTTGAAATGGGGATCTGGTCGTCTTCCTCCCACTAGTCTTCACCTGAGCTGTCTTCATCTCCTTTTGCAACCACTGATTTTCCACATACCAACCCAGAACTTGTCAAAGTGGCTCAGAATTTATAACACAGAATAAAAACAGCAAGGACTACTTACTTTAAAAATTCTTTGCAGACTCAAATATGTAGGTAAGCAGGCGGGAAAGAGTAACACCCCAAACCTACAAAGGTGTGTGGCCAGTTCCAGCTCATGTGACGTTTCTCTAAAATGCGTGCCCAGGCCTCACCAACCTCTTTAGTTTGATCTGAAGCAAAGCTCTATGACTGCCCTTCTGTGTCGTAGTATTCAGTGACACAGAAATGCCACGTGAGAACAGCCTAGACCTAAATGAGAGCTGGCCAAGAACGCACGGTAGCGGCCTCACTAACGGGGTCTACACACGCATACGGAGTGAACTAAAAACCACAGGGAGTTACCTCCGGGCTTACTAGGGCGTCTCTCTCCTCATATTCTATAAGTGTGACTGATGTAAGGGGTGGCTGCCTGCTTACCTGCTACCCTCTCAGGTACTCTGAACCGCGAACATGGGCATTTCTTACGTCTCACGGAGCGGAGGCGCCCTGCAGAGGACAACTGCACTTGACACCGGTGCAGGGTCTCCAGACTCCCAGCCCGCCCAGATGCAATGTGTGCAGCAAAACAGACAGAGCTCTTGCCTTCTTTACCACAGGAGTATCTGCCCGAGGGACACCAGGTTATGAAGTTAACAGTTCTACCGCTAAGGGTTGAGAAACATCTGAAGCAAATGCTTAAGTTCTCTAAGATTCAGTCATCATGAATGTTTCTCTATAATACTCAGGCATAGTAATACACTCTGCAGCTTCTCACACAGCCGCTCTATCACCTGTGAGTTACGGCAGGTGCAGTTCGCTGCAGAGCTGACGGCTCTGGACTTCTGTCCCTTGTGCACTGAGAGCTGTACCCCAGTGGGGCGAGGAGTCACTCCTGCACATACCCCTGCCTCTGTCCCACCTCAATCTAGAATAAGACAGAGAAAAGCAAAAAGCAGCTGCAAGCATTTCCTGGAGGGTCAGGCCTAGCGCAATGCTAGCGAGCACCTGTTGCTCTCATCTCTAATGTCTGTGTCGGTGCATGAGATGTGCAGGACAAGAGCTCACAGATGCGGCGCCTCCAGCGACCAGTGCTTTCCTCGAGGTGAGCCCGACACTCGGGTATGCACTGGCTGCAGCCAGGCCATAAAAAAGATTTTAAGAAACTACACAGGCATTCCAGACCTGTTTGTACCACGGCTGATGTTCCTCCTGAGAGGAGCTAGCAACCCAGCACGTGCAGAGGCCTTCCCTAACCACATACACCAATGCCACTCCTACACAGCACTCGTCTGCCTCCGAGTTCTGCCCTCTGGGGCACAGGAGGGATCGAAGTGCTGATTCCAACGTGCCTTTCCCTTTTGTCCCCCGTACTGAGGATGAAATGCAGGGCCTACAGATGCTGGGCAGGCACTCTTTCACCGGGCTACACACCGAGCCCTTGTCTTTCATTTCGACTTACGCTACAATACTTGCCTCTGAGACTATCACATCTGATGTCCAACATCCCAGTCATGTCAAAGAAATAACTGGGGCTGAACTCACGCAAGTTGCTCAAGACCTCCATGTGGACCTTGCCATCCACTCGCTTTAGCTTTCAAAAAAGAACCTGTGAGAGCCAACGCGTGAGCAGCTCAGGACGAGGGTGAGCTGCCCCCGAGTACCCAGCCTGAGCGCCACCGACATCCTCGCTTCCGTCCTGCATAGCAGAGGCGGGCTGCTCCGTGGGCTGTGTCACATCTTGCTCAGACCTGCCCTTCACCTTTCCTTCATGCTCTGCTCTACCCTGCTCACAACCACTTAGTTCTCAATATCCCACAAAACAAAAATAACAAGAGAATCAATACTAAAGGCACCTACTCTAGATATTCTAGAAGATATCTATATAAACAACTCTGGTATTTTGAAAAATCAATCTCAAAAATACTCAATGCATTAGCAGGCTCATATGCCCCGTCTGACCGCACTCCCCACAGTAGGCGGCCGCTTCCCCCTCGGGATCTGAGCGGGGACAGAAGGAGTGCACAAGGAGGCGCTGGACTTACCTCGACAAACATATAGAGAGACAGCAAGGTGAGCCCGAGGTTATACACCACTAAAATCCCCCGGCAAGAGAACGGCTGTTTATTCTTCATGTATTTTGGTCCCAGCCATACAACCATTAAATAAATGACAGAGCAGACCAATGTGGGTAAATAATTGTCTAGAAGAAACCATCCTTTTACTCTGGTATCTGAAAAACAACAAAAGAAAAAGTTATTAATAAGGTAGATAAATGTTTCAAAACACAACATTTTTTTCTAATTACAACTTACAGAGCCACCTAGTAATATTTACATGAGCATATCCACCCAGGCGCAGCGTTTCCCTCCGGCACTGAGGACTGAGCCTAGGGCCTTGCGTGTGCCAGCAAACAGCCTTGTCCAGCCCGGCAAAGCAGATGCAGAGGATGACTTTTTAGCATCAGAGGAGAAGCCCTTAGCTACATGTCACGAATGATGTCTATTACTTAGGGTTTTAGGGAAATAAAATAATGAATTATGCTTCCTACAATACTTAAAAGAAAACAAGACAAAGTGGAGTTTCCTACCAGCTGGAGTCGCTGGACTGACTGACACAGGGCAGGAAGTCCACAACCCAGGATCTGAGAACTCTTAAATCCTCTGAGCCAACGCGTCACCCAGGATGCAACCCTGTGCCTGACCAAAAGGCAGCATCTTCTAGGAGCAAGTGGTCAACAGCAAGGAGGCAGTGACGCAAGACAAAAGACAACAGGCTGGTAAGAGGGCCAGCACCGCATTCAGACCATTCAAGTGATGGCGTGGGGAGGAGCTTGAGCAAGAAACCTGCACCACACCTTTCCCTAGGCAGGGGCCAGGAGGGAGAGGGGACGTGTGCCCAGGGACCTCCACCAGCCAGGGAGAGCGCTCCTCACGGACGACGGCTGGTGGTCGACTCCTGACGCTAGGTTGCCTCCAAGGCTCAGCTGGTCCTTCCCGAGGGAAGAAGGGGTCTCTACATGTTCCCTCGCATCCGGCTGCAGAGGCACGCGGCAAGTATCTCATCCACCCGCAAAGGCTCTGGGGAAGCGTCCCCCTTAAAGCCACAGGGACACATTGGTGGTTCTCCCCCTGAACAGGCTGCCTGAGCTGCTGCGGCCTCCCTATGAGGGGAGGTGGGGCCCCCTGAAGACAGGTGGCAAAGCGAGGACTTTGACTAGCATCAAAGAACACCCGAGATGACCCCGGCGCCGCCCGACCCCTTCCCACTCGGGGCTGACGCCCACCAGCTGCTCTTGCCCTCTCACTCGCTCGCCCAGCCCCTGCAGGGCACCTCTGTGGCACCCAGCGCCGACCCAAGGCTGTGCGTGCCCGTGCCCCTGGGCCCCTGGCACAGCGCGAGGTGCGCACCGGGGCCTGCAGCCCCAGCCCCTGTTAATCCTTGCACTGGGGTCAAGCAGCACTGCATTTGTAACGCACTGGTAGATAAAGCTCTTTGTTTGAAAAATCATGAGTGAAACTGAACATTTGCATCTGTTTAAAAGCTATGTGGTTATTCTGGGAAGCTGTGGACCTGCAGTGTTTCTTCTTTTTAGATAAGACACTGAAGGAAGGGAACATGGAGCTGATTTACATGCTAAAAGATGAAAAGACACCTAACGGGAGCGCAGGAGCGTGACAGCAGTGAGCAGTGCGGAGAAGCCCAGAGGCTTGGAGGCAGCTTGCTGGTGCCACGCTGGCCGGCCGGCGCGCACAAGGCCCAGCCCAAACAGGCACGCCTGGGAGACTCGCTTGAGTCCAGGAGTGTAAAGGCAGCAAGCAGAGAGCTGCGGAAGGAAGGGACACGCCTGAAACGCCAAGCGAGCGCAGCCTGCCCTGATCGATGCGGGTAGCGCTCAGGAGTGCGTCCTCGGCTAAGGCCCTGGAGCCTGGCCTGGTCTCCCACTGATGTCAGCAGGGGACACTGCGCAGCCGAGCCTGCCTTAGGCAGAGCCGCTGCAGCTTTCCTGACAGTCGGGTGCTATGAGGGTCAGTTCTGTCTCGTCACAGAGATGGAGAACGCCTTCTGGCAGCTTCACGCGGGACTCCCCAGGGCTGCGGGCCAGGCAGAGCTTTGGGCAGCAAAAGCAGAAAGCGCCTCACCTCGGGGACCCAGCCATGCCCTGAAGTAGGTACTGAGCGAGGCATCGAAATTTTCCATTTTAAAACCTGTTAGGAAAGAAGGACACTGATTAGTCTCCCTCAATGCTTTTTATACATAATTTTTATAACACAATAATTCTTTTCAAAGAATACACAATGGACACATGCAGTTCTTCACGCTAAAAATATCTTTTTTAATCCCTAAAAGTAACTTAACGTGCCAGTTTCAAATTGAAACCCAAAAGAAAAGAGGTAAGCCCGCGAGCCCGCTCTGCAGATGACGCAAGCACCGTGCTCTGAACATCCCTTCTCAGTTCCAGAGCAGCTCTTTCTGGGAAGCTGCATCGAGTGGCTGCGGGGCTGGAGCCGCTGACTGGGGGCGGCAGAGCTGAGCCCCCACAAACAGGCGGTGGGAGGAGCCCAGCGGGCAACGCGCCTGCTTCCTGGGATTGGCCGCCAACCTGGGGCGGGGAGGGCAGCACTTTCTGCCCTCCACCTGCACCCCCACTCCTGTCAGAGGAGACCCAGGCAGGGCTTTCCAAGGTGCTCCCCCTCTGACCACGAAAGCCTCACGTTCAGGGGGCGTTTTTATAATTCTGGGTCCAAACACATTAGTGGATGATCAAGTAAACGTCATGTTAAAAATACTAACTCAGTGATTACAACAGAGAACCAAAGTGCTTTACCGTTCAGTGAGACTTCCATAAACTTTTGTTTTTAGTATATTTATGACCTCGGGTGTGACATAAAATGTATTCTTACTGTAGTGTCAGTACGAAAAGTTCATAAATGGGGCTGGGGAGATAGCTCAGTGGAATAAGTGCTTGCCTGGCAAGCACAAGGTCCTGAGTTTGATCCCTGGTGCCACCAAAATAATAATAGTAACAAAAAGTTCAGAAAAGCAGTTAGACGTAGAAGCATATGCATTATGCATTTGCTCTCGCTTAGCGTCTGGGAGATGGCAGTTACATTTACCTCCACGTTCTGACTTCCTATAGCTCCTCACACTTACTCTCCATTTGAAGGAAGGCTTACAGTCCGAGGGTAGCAAGGCATCCTTCCTGTGCACACTGCCCAAATGTTCACTACAGAAGTCAGGAGGTGCACAGTCTCATCTTCCTTGGCCATTCCTCTTCTAGAAATCATCGTCAATATTTTAATTTCCAGGGTGAAGACAAGTCAGTCCTCCGCATGCCACGCTGAAGTGCCCGCCTTGTGCGCTTACTCCAGGGAGGACCCCTCACCCAGTCAGCCCACAGCACTCACACTGAAGCCACCTGGCTGTGGGCTAGAGCCAGGAGCCGGCAACCACTGAGTGTGCAAAGGGGGCCCCGGGGACTGCGTCCCCACAGCTCTCCTGTCCCTGGCACCTCTTGCCCCCGCCTGTGGCAGCAAACTGAGAACACCGCGGCTCCCACATACGAGGGCAGCCACCGTTGTCGCGGCCATGCCCAGCTGTCCAATCCTGGTGCTAGGTCCCTGCGCAGCCAGTCTGTAGTACCAGACTGAAGACCTGATGGACAAGCTGCCCACCACAGATTTACCTTACGGATAATTCTTACTAATTTAACAACAGGCCACACTAAATGAATCACAGTCAGGTCTTAAGCTGGAAGGTGCTTTTGCAGATATAAAGGCCTCCCTTGGGCTGGCAAAGCAGCTCTGTGCTGAGGCCTTCACAAGACAGCAAGGGTTTAAAACTGTTCCACTTACTAACAACGCGGATACGGCTTGGGCAAGCTATTTAACCCTCTGCCTATGAAATGGCAAACACCGTCAAGTACTTGCCTTAAGAGTAAGAAGATCCGTCTGAGTTCATTCCCCGGTTCCGCAAAAAAAAAAAAAAAAAAAAGAGTAAGAAGATCCGATGATGTACTATGCACTGGGCCGTTAAGCAGTGCCTCGCATGCAGCAGGCCCCCAGCGCTCCCTCCTGGTGTCGGCCTGAGGACCAGCCAGGAGTCCAGGGCGCTGCTGCCGGCACCCCTTGTTGAACCCACCTTTGGTCTGAGTGCTGTGGACTGCTGACCCAGCCCTGGTTCCTGTCCACCGCAGGCCACCGAGGAATTCCCAGTCACTGTCACAGCCCCCAGTACACATGTCTAAGTCTCAAAAGCAATAGAAGGTAAGGGGAGGTGCTAGCAGCCCAGGGCAGGAGGCTACCAGGAAGACACATTGTCTAAACGCAAAAGCACCTATCTACGGGTTCAAATGATTGTCAGCTAGATCAGTACAGAGGAGCACACCTGGCCCCCAAGACTAGGACACTCAGGGAGGAGCGCAGATACAGGGAACCCCAAAGCAGAACTAGTTCACAAGCAATGAGGAGAAGGATGCAAGTGCATGCATATGGATGCTTAATAGCACGCCGTAAGAGCAAGATTCTAACAGCAGTATCTGGGGATTTGATCTCAGGCATGTATCTAACAGAAAACAATAAAAGAGTCATTTATTCTGCTTCTGAATTAAAAGGACTTTTCACAGCTGATCTGTTTCAGTTTCTACACAGAGAAGCGGGAAACAAGCAAGGAAATCTTTAAAAATGAAAGAATACAGGCTGGATGGGACAGGTGAACATTAGCGGACTGAGAGGAAAAATAAGGTCCTGGAATTTCTAAAAGTGAGCCATTCTGCAAAGGACAGCTGCACCGACAGCAGGGTCTGAGAGCCCAGGTTGACGAAACAGCACTGGCGTGCAGTGAGCAGCCTGACTGAACAGAAGGTCACAACATTCAGTCCATGACTACTAAGGACCACGGCATGCTACCGAAGGAGGTGTGGAATCTAGAGTCTGGGGGCCTGAGGCGTCGGCTACGAGCTCTGTCCCAAAGAATCCAAGTGCAAGCCCACGCTGGGCCGAGCCCTGAGGAAGCGCTCTTCTGTCCATATAAATCCAGTATCTCTGCTACAAAAGCATATACAAGAGGTGATTTTGCTGGCAGCAACACATCTGCTCTTTAGCTGCTTTTCTCCTCAGCTTGAGAACTCTTGGGGCTGCAGAACTTTTCACAAGCTTTAAGAAACATATTCAATGTACTGAAAAAGCAGAAAAACAACAAGAGGAACAAGAACAAGTGGAAAAGAACAACAATAATTTTCCAAAAGCTGCTTGCTGTTCTGCAGATGCCTATGATGAAAAGGGAGAAGGGAGAGCCACTGTGCCCCAAGGGCCCCCATCAGGCCGACACCAGGCTGGACAGTGGTGTGTGAAATCCTTCTCCAAACTTCCCCAGGCCGTGCCTGACAGGCTGTGTTTACACAGTTGCCAGGAGACACCTTCAGGGGAGGGCACCCCCATCCACTTCTTCCTTCTCACTGCTGTCACCTTAAGGGCCTAATCATACCCCAAGCTCCTAGGGCTGCAGAAGAAGTCAGTCAAAGGAGGAAAACATACACATGTACAGAAGCCCCTTCACCCTCAGCTTCAATTACTCATCAATCAGTAAAAAAATACATGAAGGTAGGGCCGGGGAGATGGCTCAGTGGAATAAGCGCTTCCCTGGCAAGCGCAATGGCCCGAGTTCAATCCCCGGTTCTGCCAAAATATAAAAATTAAAAAAAAAAAAAATGAAGGATCAGAAACAAGTCGTATTCTGAATGGTACACCGTCCTGACTAATGTAATGAAATCTCACACCATTCTGCCAGAGAATTTTTTTTTTCTTTCTTTTGAGACAGGGTCTCACTATGCAGCTCAGGCTGGCCTTGAGCTCACTTTATAGCTCAGGCTGGTCTTGAGCTTGCATTGATTTTCTTGCTTAAGCCTCCCAAGATGAACCATCTTTTTGTCTACAGATCCACACTGTGTATGCTACCCTCCTGACAATATAGGTCTCAATTTCACATTATTGAGATCTCAGTGTGTTCAAGCAGCCTTTCAGACTGGCAATTTGCATATGCGAAGAAGCCATAAAGTGCTTCCTCTAAGCAAAGAGGGTAAAATTTGTTGTGTGTGTATTAAGAAAAGATGGTGTGTACAGGGTGAAAAGAGAGTGTACAGTGTGTAAAGGCGTTTGTACTACGTGTGGTTTCTGGTATCCACTGGGGATCCTGGAATATATCCCATGAGGGGGAGCAGACCACTGTATTAATTACAGGCTGCAACATAAAGACATACACTATATGAAATAAGTGGGAAGAAGAAAAATGATGCCAGGTCTGGCAGAAGTGGGACATGTGCGAGGTGGCTGCAGGAGGCCGGGCTAGAATGCAGCGGGAGTGCAGTGTGACCAGCACCGACAGGGAGGAGGGCCTGGCCCACACAGCCTAGGGTTCTGCGCTCCACTCTACCCCAGGCCCAGGCTTGCCGCAGCAGACAGGCGAGGGCATGGCCACTGGCAGACACGAAAGAGGGTGCGACCTCGACTGTTCTCTGTGCCACAGGGACAGGACCCAGGTCTCTGTGAAGAAGCGGTTCCCAGGTGCCGCCCACGGCAGCTGGGCACCCCAGGCTCTCCAGACCACTGCAGTCACAGGTACCAAGCTCAGGCACTGGGCAGTGGAAGGCAGGTCTGGTTCTGTGTGCGGCAACGGTACAAGCCACTCTTTAATCGTCAGGTGCCCCGCAAAGTGACAGGGAAGAGGACACAGCTGGGGGACCAGTCCCTCCCAAAAGCCAGGCCTGCAGACACCAAGCCAACGCACCCATCCTCACCCACCAGGAGTCTCCGCTCCCACCCAGGTGAGGGGCATTCCAAGCCACAAGACTGGGGAGAACAGGACCCGCTCAAAGCGACTCCAGCCTCTCGGCCTCCCGAGGCTGCTCTGCTGAGCAGCTTCACCTGCGAAGGCGAGCGCAGGGGCAGGCTGCAAGGCGCTCATGAGCCCTTTCCTACGCCCTGCCCCTAGCAGGGGCGCTGAGCCGAGAGCCACGTCTGCTGTAGAGCCTCGGCACGTTCTTGCCACCCTTTTAGTCCTTCACTCAGCAATGCTGTCGCTGCCGCCCCGTGTGAGCAAGCGCTGCACCCCACTGCACCCCATGTGAGCCCCGTGCACCCGGCAAGTTGTCATGGGTACCATGTTTTTGGGTTTGGGAATACTTAGGCCTAAATTTCAGAAAAGGACCATGACTACTCCAGTATGAGATGCAGAAGCCTGGGGCCAGAGAGACAGTGCAGCAGCACTGAATGCCCGCCTGGCAAGCACAACGTCCCAAGTTCACTCCTCAGTATCGCAAAGAAAAGAACAAACCAAAAAACCAAACCAAACCAAACCAAAACAAAACAAAAACCAAACCAAAAACAGAATCCTGGAAACACTGAACACAAAAGGGCAAAACCCAAATTCTAGAAAGATTTGTCACCTCCAAGTGCAAAAGTACACCCAGCTGAATCATGGGAGGTTCAGTAAGCACCAGCATCTGCAGATGAAGCCTGCGAGCTGGTGGCCAGCCTCTACCAGGTACCCCAGCAGGACAGCACTGTCTC
>NDGN011434438.1:0-10151 GCA_002564285.1 Tympanoctomys barrerae | reverse complement strand
TTAATGAAATTTTTAGTAACCTTAGAATACAAAAATAAAAAGAAAGTAGTGGTTCTGAGATTACCAGAGTTTATATTATGTAACTATGTTATGCAGCATAGTGAAATGAACTCTTCTTACATGAACATAGTAAAATATATACAACTTTTCAATGAAAGGTTGACCCTGGAAATGGAAAAGCCTTTCTGCCTGGGCCAAGAGTGAGGCCCTTTGGAGACAATGTCCACTCTGCTCTCTGGAAGGACGCTGACGGGACTCTCCTCCCACACACACATCGATCCTTTTATCTTCTGTAGCCAGGACATTTGAGAGATATGGAAAGATCAATACTGACATCAATCTCTTAACAAATGTTTACTCAAATATTAAAGCAGCAGGGGAGGATGAGGCCACACAGGACTTGAGAAAGCCCCAGGTGGCCCCTCTGACACTTAGCCACATCCAGAATTGCGGAGGAGACAGCGATGAGAGCAGGACCACAGCCGCCGGTCTGGGCCAGGCAGGTGGATGAGAGACCGCAAGGAACCATGGGAGATGTGGAGAATCCAGACTGTGTGTCCACCTTGACTTTAATCTTTGTGTGTTGCCGTAAGTAGCAAGAAAATCTGTGGCTTGTTCCAAGAAGTGTCATCATGTCCAAGGAGATTTAGAGAAACCGCTATTTATTCATGATAACCTAAGAAAACACAGACCTAGGACAAATGCTGCAGCACGTGCCTGCCAGTGCTGTTTGTATAAGAAATTCCAAAATTCTGAAAAAGAACACATCTTAGGGAAAGTTATAGCACCTAACAAAAATGCCCTGAAGTTATACCTCATAAGAAATTAATGCAAAAGGATCTGTCGTGTGATGCAGCTCCTCCTGGCAGCTGGACACGTCGACTTGCCACACCCCCATTCTCAAATCGGCCAGCAGTGAAGCCCACAGTGCAGGGCTTGCCCGAGGTCCCAGCTCGGAGGAATTGGCAAATGCACTCACGACGAATGCTCCCTGAGCCCATGCCCACCACCTGGTGCTCTGGAGAGCAGGAGCCTCCCTTCTGCTTGGGTGGGTCACTAGAACCGCTCTTCGTCTCTGGCTGTCTTCCTGTACTCCAGCTCAGCCCAGGAGAGGGTAAGAGATAACACCGCTCTACTGATTTCTTAAATTAGGAGGTGTTGAGAAGTATTTTATCTCTTCTATTCCACTCAAAATAGAATGTGTAAGTAAAATATTCAGTTCTAACTGGATTGTGCAGCATGTTAGTAATGTGTTATGTGCCATTTTAGCACTGGTAAAATTTTATAAATTATGTATTTCAATTCTTGTGCTATTTCTATCGCTAGTGGAGCTGAGGAAGTAAACGCCACACTTCTGGATGTATGTTTGGGCAGGATATCTTTTGCACTTACACTTTTGTTCTGCAGTGGCCACTTACAACAAAGATAGTAGACAATCTACTTAAAATGGTGCAAAAGTAAAAGATTTGTTTTCCAAAGAACGGCCATCAAATTAAATACGGTATGATTTCAATTAGTTCAAACAACACGTTTTGTTTCTTCACAGTTCAGTAATCACTCCTGCTGCTGTCACAGTACTAAGTGACTTTACCAAAGCTGGGACAAAATACCTGGGCCACAACTTAGAAAGCAAAAGCTCACTTTTGTTGTGGTTTCAGAAGTTTTAGACCATGATGTGCTGACTCCTAGGCACAAAGAACAAGGTAAGGAGATGTGGCAGAGAAAGGCTGCTCAACTCAGGGCATCCCGGAAGCAGAGAAAGAATGGGGAAGAAGCCAGACAGGAAGGGCTGAGGCCCTGGAGCCATCCCCAAGGGCGCACCCTGTGAACGTCCTCCAGCCTCCCGTTCAACTCCGAATTCCTGGGAGAGTCGGCCCTTAATGGGTCCAATGCCTTGGACCCAGTCGCCCTCCCAGGGTCCTCTGATCCAGTCAGGTGAGAGCTAAGATTCATGGGCAAGTCCCACCCTCCCATCATGGCTGCATGCCGGGCCTTTACACGGCCTGAATGTGTTCTCAGAGCTCAGGAGTTCTGTCCTCGAGGCTGAGAGGCAGATCCATGCCTTCACCTTCCTCTGTTTCCAGAGAGCACTTCACTCCTGAGCCCATGGCTCCTGGCTCTGTCTCCAAGGCCTTCCCTCCACCCTGCCCTTCCTGTGTCTTGTCCTGCCCTGTCCCATTCATTCCCTGAGAATCAGAGGTGACAGTGGGCCCCTCCACATACTCTGCATGAGCCTCTACCTCTCAGAAAAAGCAATTAAGATATTGTGTTTATAGGTTTTAAGTCTTAGAGCACAGACATGATGAAATCATCACTCAGAATTTCACACTATGAACATGGAAGACATGCTTTCCCACGCCAATCACATTACACGAGGGATCCAAGCCAGGAAAGGGACTGGATGGGTAGAAATCCTACATGAGCGGGTGCTGTGACACAAGGAGATTGGGGGTCCCACTCGACAACATCCTCTGTGGGCTGGACTCACTGTCTGGCCATCAGGGCATCGAGCACGTCGTGGTCCTGAGGCAAGCCTCTGGATTGTGAAAAATAGTGACACGTATAATGAGCAATGTAGCTAGAAGAAAGGCCACATGGCCAATCAATACTGACTTCCCTGAGCAACTCTCTCTGTTACATTTCTTCACTTTTTATGACAGAAACTTGTAATTATAAGAATATTAGACAACAAAGTCTGTTCATTCAACCACACACTGTCCCACAGGGTGTCTGCTTTCTTTTCAAGTAACCTCTATTTAAAATGACAAAAACCAAAATGTATAAAGTAAAAATATGACTGACCCTATTTTCCTTTACGATTACTCAGAGGAAAATCACTTTTCATTATTTTGTCAGTTTCTTTACAGTGTTGTCTAAGCACATATGCAAAGACTTTTGTTGACAAGGAAGCATAATACCACGCTCCTTCCAACTTGAAAGCCTGCATTTTGTAACAATGAAATGGTCCTGAGCACATTTCTTCTCAGCAGTGTGTGCTAGAACGCTGTAGTCTACTTAACAAGCACCTAGAATAGCACATATAGATAAAAGTTGCAAATTATCATGTTGCTTGCCCTTAACACATGTCCATTAACAGTGGATAAATTACATTAAAACAATATTATATATGGTATCTTCTACTTGTTTAATTCAAATTCTAAATTTGAACTCTCACATGGAAAAAAGTTAAAACAAAATTTCATAACAAAAAAGAGGAAAATAACAATAGTTAATACATTACATGTTATTTTTAAAGTAGTTGCCCAGGGAACAAGACATGAGGATAAACATTTCTCCAATCACTGAGATTTGAATTTTTAAAGCATGCTTTCAGATTAAAATTGGTACAAACTTAATGACAGAGATGAATTTTGGAATGAGCCGTAGATGATTTGATCACTATGAAAATACCATCACATTCACTTAAACCAAAGCTAGGTGATTTGGGGGCGTGACTGGAGGTGGCCTCTTGATAGAATCAAATGATGCTGTGGACACAGGTGTCACCATTGGATGGGTTCTGAGGTAGAGAGGAATCGCACAGGATGAGGAGAAGTGAGAAGGGTCAGGAAGGCGCAATAGGATCGCGGGAGCCACGGAGAGCCTAAGGCATTGGGGTTGAAATGCTTCTCTGGGTCTGGGCGCCTCCCGTTGGGTCTTCCAACATGATTGACAACATGGCTGATGGTACTGAGTCCTGTCAGCTGCGTCTACTGCACACGCCCTTTCCCACAGTTCACCCTGTTGTAATTACATGCATGAGATGCAGACTATATGCACATACCTTCAGTGAACTTCATAAACAACTTTAGTCATGCTGTCCTGCTGCCTCCAAGTTCTGAATCAACTCAAACATTTGTCTCTCTTGGGCATGTTGACTCCAGAGGAGAGACAGCAGTTGGTGAGTAGGGTGGGTTGGACAGACCGTAAGGTTTGCACAAGCCCGTCTTCCTGTCAGATGGCACTTGACAGCAGCAGTTTCCATATTGTAATGTATAATCATTACATTCACTTGGGGGAAAATATATAATCTTGGTCATTTTCATTCATTTTCATTCGCCTCACCTTCCCTTAGTCCCCTCCCCACAGGTTACCAAGTGACCCTGCTGCTCAGACTACAGTCAGTGTGTCATAACATAACACAGAGGCCACCAACCCTTAAGATTCTACGGTCTATGAAGATCATTTTTACCTCTGGCCACCTGCAGCCTGTAGAAGACCCCTTGGTTGTATTGGTCATGGATTCTGGCTACTCCTCATTCTCTTGAAATTAAATACCTGTTTCACTAAGTGTTAACTGTTACTATCCACTTCTTGGGTGGGTTCTCAAGGTAGAAAGCAAAACAAAGCAAAGTGCCTCCTTAGTATATGAAAGTCTGTGGCTCTTCCACAGTTATTTCGATTTTACAGGGAAGAAAAGCAATAGTTCCCCTTGGTGAAGGCGAGGAATACACTTCCTACTCCACCTCGCATTGGAAGCCAGAGGCAAAACCAGAACCTGTCTCCTCATAGTTCTTTACATCATTAAGTTTCCCTTGAAGTCAGAGAAGTATCTCCACAGTGCCTAGCTAAGCTGAAACTTTACCACATTTGCCCTAGGTGCTCTAGCCCTTGGTCCTGGCTGCGGATTTGCTCTGAGGGGTTATCATCAGTTTTTCAGGTAGGCAATCCCTCAGATGCATGTGTTGGGTGTTTTAGCTAGAATGGGGGCATTTTCCTCACAAATTCATTGTTTAGCATCTCAGAATGAAGGGATAGGGCCACTAGGCTAGTGTCTGTGTCCTGCATGGAATTCAAGTTCTTCTTATCCTAAATAAAGAACTTTGCAGGACTCGTAGAAGCCTCAGGAAAGGCAAGGGCTTCCTGAAATGGAAGTGTCGTCTGAGGAACAAGACCCAGTGACGTGAGTGCAGGTGAGTGTGCCGGCAGGGGCAGTGGGCTTTAGCTCTGAAGGTAGAGCACTTCTGGGAGCCCGCCTGTGAGCAGCGGCCAGACAAGGCAGCCGTGGGTAGTGAAGGAAACCCAAGAATCGACTCCCCGCAAGCCACACACAGATGCAGGGAGTGACAAGGCTGGCTTTTCTCACATTTTCCTAGAATTGGGGAAGTGTTTGGGGACTGTAGCTAGCTGGGCTCTGTGCAGTTGAGATTTACCCTCAGAAGGAAGGCCGCTCTGACTATGTGGGTCGGAATAGAACCAGCACGGCTGCGCAGGCCCAGCAAGGAGTCAAGGTGGAGATGTGTTGGCCCTTGGCCTTGGCATTAACAGTGGTCACTGCTGAACAGGTAGGGTACGTGTGCTCGGGCCTAGGCCAGAGGTCAAGAAGGGGGTGTGAGCGTACTTCAGGTTCAGGTCTGGATGTGACACAATGTGGTCAGGGCGGGGGCCCTCGTGATCCCAAGAGCCAGAAGGCCTCCTGTCTATGGTGAACCTGTGGGTGAGGTGCTTCCCACGCTGGGCATCTCCTACCTCAGCTGCAACTCAACCTAGACTCCAGCTGAAGTGGTGAATGACACCTCCCCAGCGAGCTTGGGACCATCAGCCAGGTTTGCAGTGGAGGGCAGGCTTGTCCTAGATGTCCTCCTTCACAGCCATGGTGATGTGTGTGCAAATTATTGATGTGTCCCGATGAACCCAGGTGAAGCCTTGGGCCAGGTGGACAGGTCAGCACCCAGCCTTCTGGGGACTACTCCCCGGGGCTGGGGTGTTTGCTTTGGGGAGAGCTGAGATCAGCGCTGCGCGTTGGTCTCAGTGTGCTGCTAGGAATTGCACTGATGCCAACGTTGACACATGGAGCCCGAGACAAGACAAGCAGACCGTGCCTGGTGCCTGGTGGTCAGCTCAGTGAGTGTGGCTGACGAATACAAGTGGTACATTGGACGTGAGCCGTGGGAAACACAGACCGAACCTCTCTGGAAAGTATCTTCATAATGCTTCGTGGTCAGTGCTTTCCAATCCCAAGTTACTGGTAACCTGGCTATTTAAATATTAAAGCTACTTTGAGCATTGGAAGCCCCCAGAGCAACATGCAGGTTTGTCTTTCCTAGAACTGCCATTTACTGAACCAACAAATGTTGAAATCTCTGCCTGCAGAAAGGGTTCTTTCCAGTAGCAGACCGGCAGTGTTCTCCTCACACAGGCAGCGTGAGCTCGCAGCAGCCAGTCCAGGTCCAGCCGTGAGGCTCACAGTTCTAGGTCTTTCTGGCAGCGTGCAGCATATGGCCGTGCTTGTCGTCGGACTCCAGCCAGGAGAAAGGGGCTGAGGATGACCACGGTCACGGCAGGAATAGTGGGTCTGACGTAGGGTCACGGCATGCCATGCCAGCTTCCAAGATAAAACAAGCAAAACCAGACAGCAAAGCTTCCCATTCGGTTGTCCACTCCTTAGTCACCATTTTATTGTGTGAGACCACTGTAAGATTCCTGACATCCGCGATGGACAAGCATCAGCTTCCCCGGATGTAGTTACTAAGGTACTGCAAACAAGTACTAAAGTAAATAAAACAAACAATCATTTTATGGCATTTTAAGTAACCACATTGGAGCACAATCTCTGTGTTTGCTCTACGGCCTTTTTCAACTCTGGGAATTTTTGCTATTTATTGAAATTAGAAACACAGTAAATAAGAACCAATTTTATTTTCCTAGCCTGTGAGTTCTTGAAAACCTAACTGAAAAATAAGAGTTAATTCTTAATCCATGTTCTTTTTGCAGCATCTTGCAATCCACCACAAACCAATCAACACTGTCAGCAGTTTGCCCGAGTGCGCACGCCCCGGCACACTGAGCACGCTTTCCCACCTCCCGCTACCGGGCAGTACTGCTGCGGCTGCCCCACGGCGCCCACATCTCCCGACCACCTTCCAGTAATGCAGAGTACACCCTCGTAAAGGCCCGCTTGGAAGCAAGTGGACCACAGCAATTCTGCAGCCCATCTGATAAAAGGACTGTGACACCACAGATTTAATCTTCATTTTTCTTGTTGGTGATGAGGTTAGACATTCTCGTCATGTGCCTTTGGTAAGCCTTTGTTCAGAATAATTTGCCCTTCAGCCAGGGAGTTAGCTGAATGGCCCAAGTGCCGACCTGGCAAGCACAAAGTCCGGAGTTTGATTCCTGGTAACTCCCCCTATATGCCTCACCAAAAAATGATTGATTTGTTCTTATCACCATCTTCTTACTGAGCTTTTCATCATTGTTTTCTTCTTATTGATTTACGGAATCTACATTATGCTTTATCCATCTACCTCATCGATAATGTTCAGGAAATGACATCGAAACAAAGCATGTGACTCACAAGTTCTGAGCCGCAGAGGGCCCGCAGCAAATAACCATGAGTGACAGTGGTTGTTTCCTTAACTAGAAAGTTGATATTTAAAGAATGTTAATAACATGTATGATTTTTATTTTATAACCATAAATAAGTTGTGGAGATACTGACTAGCTCTTTTTTTTCTTTTTTAAAGAGAATGAAAAAATAGTAAAAAAAAAAAAAAAAGAAAAGAAAAGAAAAATTAGAAATGATAGAGAATTTCACTAAGCAGCATAATAGGAATTCAGCAACGGTTGTTGTATTGTATAATGTCATCAAATTAGTTTCTCAGATTACTGCACATAAGCATGCAAAATTGGTCAAAAAAGTTATAAGATATTAAAAATGGAAAAATTTAAACATTAACTGCTCCTTTCAATAGACCAGCAGAAGTCAGCAGCACAATTACTCAAGCTATCCTGAACACATGCAGAAACATACTTTTCCCTTCCTTCTTTCTTTGTTCTTTCCCTCATCCCAGGTTTTCCTTCACTTTGAACAGACTCTTGCCCTTTCACAGTATTTATTGTACCTTTCAGATTTTATTTGTCCTCTTGGGTTCTTACACTAACAAGACAATACAATATTTGTACATGTGGGTCTGATTTACTTTGCATATGAGTATGGTCTCTAGCTGTATCCATTTACCTAAAAAGCCTCAAAGCTATCTTTTTAGATATCAGAGTAATACTACTTTGTATAAAAATACCATATTTTTATCCATTCCTCAGTTGATAGGCATTTGGGTCATTTCCAAAATTTAAATACTACAAATTGTGCTGTTACAAACATGGGTGCACATATATCTCTGTGGTACAGTATTTTTAGTTCTTCTGGAAAAATACCCAGGAGGGAGAATGGCTGGGCTGAATGGGACTTCTAATCCTAGTGTTCTGATGAGTCTCCACACTGGTTCCATAGTTGTATACAAGTCTACACTCCCACAACAGTGAAGAAGGGTTCCTTTTCCCCACAGTGCCTGTAGCATATGTTATGGTTGACTGTTTGATGACAGCCACTTTTTCTGGGGTGAGATGAAACTCTGTTTTGTTTTAATTTGCATTTCTTGAATGACCACTGATGTTGAATATTTTTCACATGTTTATTTTCCATTTGCATTTCTTCCTCTGAGATGTCTCTATCCATCTCAGATGCCTAGTTTTTGATTCGGCCTCTGAATTTGGGGGGGCTGACATTTTTCACATTCTTTACATTTTCTAGATAGTAGTCCTTAGTCAGAGGGACAGTCCCCTATAATTTACTCTTCTGGTGATTTCTTTTGATGTACACAAATTTTTCAAAAAGATGAGATCCCAGCTGTTGATTCTTTCAAGTTTTTCCCACGCAGTTTGGTTTTTGTCCGTGAACGCTCTGCCTACCCCATGTCTTTAAGATTTCTATCTACTTTCTCTTCCAGGAGATTTAGTGTTTCCGTTTTTTGTTTTTGTTTTTCATTTTTTAGTGAAGGGTGAACAGGATATTCAGAGTCTCACTACTAGATCAGATTCAGTGATCCGCCTGTTTACAGCCTCCCAAGAGCTGGGATTACAGACACGTGTCACAACACCCAGTCTCAATTGCCATCTCAGCATGCCCCAGAGTCTAGCTCAGCATGGCAGGCCCAGGGATTGAACCCCCGGCCCCTGCACCTGCTTGCAGGTGCTTTCATCCACTGAGCTATTTGGCCAGCCCTAGTGTTTCTGTTTTAATATTTAAATATTTGATCCATAAAATTTAAGAAATTTAAGACTATACATAACTGTGTTCATTGTAGAATGAGGCAACATATTCATCTTGTTAGAAAAAAATTTGAAAAATATTAGAGTTGCAAAGCTTCCAACATCAGATCTAGAGAGGTGTCAACCTTATTTACTTTTCAGATTACTGATTATAGTTCAATACTATTTACACTTACCCATTGTTGTTTTCTCATTCTTGTTTACTTTAGCAGATACATGTTAAGATTTTAGAGCTCTGGCAAATATAGTTGTAATCTATAAGGTCACAGTCCTCAAGAGCTAGACTACCATGCTTAAGAAACCAAACTAACACCCAGGTGGAAGTGCACCTGAATGACAGTGAGGTTTCACCGTGACAGACAATGTGAGCAGAGTGAGAAAGCGGGCAACTCCCTCCAAGGGAGATGAACAGATTTGCAAATGCCGTTGTGGGTCATGAAGCGAACAAACTCATCTGGCCGCTTACAATAACGACTCCGCTGCGTGGCCCAGTGCTTCCTCGCTGTGCCTGCAAGCCAGGCCTGCCGTCCCCTGACCGTGCCCTGGAGGGTGGAGCACGTGCTTCCCTGGCTTCTTCCTCAACGTTTCACCATGCCAGTCCATATGCGGTTACTGAGCCTGTGGACTCTAGGCCGTTATAGTCTACACTGTCACCGTTTAAGATCACAAGCAACTACAGAGACGGCACACGTATGTAAACGATGTGACACGGCCCAGGCTTCTGTTCTACCCACACAGCCCACTCACTAAGGCAGGCCTTGACTTGTCATAAAAATAAAATAAGCTTTCAGGATTCACATCAGATTATTCTCTTCTCTTTGTTAGAGTTCATATATGAACTCTCTTAAATCTACATAATCAATTCTAGCTCAAAAGATGAAGATTAAAAGAAGTTAAAACCTTCTATGATTGAATATCACATATGTGGAAAAAAGAGGGGAGGATTTCTTTTTGTGAATGATCAGCTGCCTCATGACAAATTGCTGCCACAGTTAACAGCTGAAAAGGAATGCCTACGTGAGGCCGCAGGAGGCAAGAAATGGCGCGCCTCTTAGAGCTTGCGGGGATGACAGCCTCTGTCCGCACAGCCGTGGGCTCCC
>NDGN011434418.1:0-12994 GCA_002564285.1 Tympanoctomys barrerae | reverse complement strand
TCTCTTAATTCAATGAGAAGAAAGATTTGTACTAATAGTGTTTGGACAGGATATTATGTCTGCCTCTTGTATTATGAATAACCCCAACAAAGATAACAATATGCAGTGTATTAATTATTGAAACTGTCCTACTAATTGGTTTTGAAAGTGTCTCATTGCTATTTGTTTTTCAATAAAATTAAGAAAAAAAGGGAAGAAAAGGAGAAGTTGAGACAGGAAGAGCATGAATTAAGGCCAGCCTGGCCTATACAGAAACATTGCCTTAAAAAAAAAAAAAGATATGTATATATATAATTTCATAGCCTACTGCTTTCCACTTTACACCATATCTGAAAAATATTTCCCTGTCAGTAATTATTCTTACCTAGTCTTTTGATGATTCTCATAGTTATTTTAAAATTTCCTTTTATATCTGACTTACAGTTTTGTGAGTCCTGCTTTTGGAGGTGAGAAAACTGCAAGCAGCTCAGTTTCCTTTCATTGGCAGTGTCCCTGCCACCCCGTGCTCTTCTCTGCCCACCTTCCCAGGGTGGCACAGGGCCGCATGCAGGGCTCTGGTCACAATTGCTGCAGCAGATCCCAAGGGACCCCAACCTCTCGTAAGAATTTTAGATCATGCATCCAACGTGTTATCTGTATACACAAGCGGGGCATTTAAAGCCCTCCTTACCTTCAAATAATGGCTGATGGCTTTCATGCACAGAGAAAGAGCAGACCAGAGTGATACCCATGCCCAGCTGCTTGCTGGGTCATCTGCAGACGGGAGCTGGAACCCCAGCTCACTCAGAGTGAACGTTTCCGGTCTCCCATTGTGCCTTACAGCATTCAGGTGGACAGGAGTGATGAAAAAGACAACTAATAATGAATTTGCGAAAAAGTTCTTCACAGTGATAAGACCCAATCATCGTTTTCCAGCCAAGCAAATTAAATTCTTTCCCCGTGCATATCTCCAAGTTGCAATCCTATAAAAAGAAATTATTGACGCTAACCTTAGGCAGTGACCATCTTTTTGTAATTTATGTTTAAGCAACTCATCTCTAAGGATTACTTTTGAGACTGACTGCATTTCTTTAGAAGGCATGAGCCATGTGCTAGAATCAATTTTTCACGTACCTTTGCAAATGAGCTAGGATAACTTCTCAGGGTAGCTGAGTCTCCATTTGTAAAGTACATATTGTGTGGTTTCCATAATTATGGCATCACATTTTCTCCAGTAAAATTGCCAGAAGGGAGAAGAAAGGTCCTAGACATAGTGTATAATTGTTTCTTTAAAAATCAAAGACTGCTGCAGCAAAGGCCATTTTAAATAACACTTCAAGAATGCTTGTTCATTTGCTTGCAGAAAAGAGTGGTTGGAAGGGCTGGCCAAGTAGCCCAGCGGATTAAAGCGCCTGCAGACAGGCGCAGTGGCTGGGGATTCGACCCAGGGCCTGCTGTGCCAGCCCCGCCCAGTTGAGGCTGGGTGTGGTGTTGCATGCCTATAATCCCAGCTCTTGGGAGGCTGTAAACAGGCAGATCACTACCAGTCCAATCTAGTAGTGAGACCCTGAACACCCTGTAGACCCTTTCCTAAAATACAAAAAAAGAGAAAAGAATGGTGGGAGAATCTTTCTCTTGGTCTTTTTTATTTTCCCTTCATGATTAGCTCTCCAAAAATGCCTTTAATTAATTTTATTTCCAATTGCTAAATTACTGGCAACCATATCTACATTAGCACTAGATAAATTCCAAATCCCCTTTTAAACAACTTACCATTCTGATTGGAATATCCATTCAAAACACGAGTATTAAAAATACAAAAGAAGAACCCAGCATGTTGGTGCGTGCAAGTGATCCCAGCACTGGGGGGTCTGAACTGCATAACAAGACCTTGTATAAAAAAATAAAATTATCTTGAGCCCATCACAAGTTATACATGTTGATAATCAAAATTCACAATTGGAAAACACCTGCAAAGTATTAGCTCTTTCTGTGATGATAAGCAAATACATTCTATAGAGAATGATTTATTTGCAATTAGCCAAACTTGTTTTCTACCAAAAATAAGTGGGTTGTTTTTCACAGATCTCAGATAACAAGTATGAGGACAGAACTCTCACTCAACATTCAAGCCCTTGCAGTTTGGGCAAATATAAGTTCAGCAAGAAGGTGAGTAAAATCATCCCTCTCCCTATTATTTTGACTGTGGTCACTAACTAATGTTTTCCATATATCGCTGTAGGCGCGGCCACATGCTTTGTGTTCCCCGTCCGTGGCTCTGCCGGCTCCCTCTGTAAGGCAGATATGCACCATTGTCTTCCTGGCTCATCTTACCTTCTGGTTATGAGTTAGAAGGTGGTCAGTTTGTGTAGAGGCAGATCATTTGATGTCTTGAGCCTTGGTTTTGATTGCCTACTCTGCCCATGGCTAGTTATTATTATTATTATTGATTTATAAAGGAAACAAATAACTATTTAAATTTCTCTAATAAGAAAAGATAGCCTTAGTCTTTTTTAAGGTATTTGGTACAGGGTCTGCAGGGTCTCACTATGTAGATCAGACTTGTAGTGATCCTCCTGTTTTCAGCCTCCCAAGTGCTGGGATTACAGGTGTGTGCCACCATGCCCAGTCTCTATCGAAGTCTCAGCATGCCCCCAGGGTGGGGTTGGCACTCTGGGGATCAAACTCCAGCCACTGCGTTCTGTCTAAGCAGACACTTTAGTGTGCTGAGCTATCTGGCCGGCCCCCTATTAATTTTTTATTCATTGCACTTTCACATCTGTTGAATGTATTTATATGTAAATGTATACGTATACATACATTTATAAGTTTTATTTGCTGAATATTTAACATGGTGTTGTTAACATTTTCCCATACCAAAAAATTAGACTTAAAACAATTTAAATCTCTATATTCCATCTTTTGACCGTAGAAGAATTTAAATGTTCTCTTCTTTGAGAATCGTTTCATTGCCTTCACTTTTTCACTGTTATAAATGCTTACCAGAGAATTTTTATGCACTGATATTTTTATATTTCTATTTACTGCTTAAAGTTGTATACAGCTCAGCAGTCTAAGTGCCTGCCTGCCAAGTACAAAGACCCAGGTTTGATCCCTGGTATCACATGCCATGCTGGCCCTGGAACCAGCCATGGTGGCACATCCCTGTAATCCCAGCACTGGGAATGCTGAGACAGGAGGATCGCTAGGAGTCTGAACTGTGTAGCGAGACCCTGTACTGAGTAAATGATTATACTTTAAAAAAATGAGTATTATTAAGGCCCTTCATGGAGATATTATTTAATTTTTCTCAAAGATTATGCTAACATACTCTTATCCTAAATTCTCACCAACATGGAGATTTGTCACTTTCAAGTTTATTATTTTAAGCATGTAGATAATGTTTTTGTTTTATATGTTTGATTACTCCTGAAATTTTACAAGATTAATAGTTTGTATCTTATCTATGAGCACCCTTTGCTTCACAGCTCCAAGTTATGTTGCATATAATACAGTTCAGGTTTTTTTTAACTAGATTTTGGTTGTCTATGCCTGCTCAGATTTTTAAAACTGAAATTTTTGTTTTTAAAAATGGAAGCAATGGGGCTGGGGAGATGGCTCAGTAGAATAAGTGCTTGCCTGGCAAGTGCAAGGGTCTGAGTTCAATCCTCAGTTCTGCAATAAATAAATAAATAAAGGTTTTTTAAAAATGGAAGCGAAGGGGCCGGTGAGATAGCTCAGTGGTCTAAAGCGCCTGTGCAGGCAAGCATAGGCAGGCTCAGGGGACCACAGTTCGACCCCCAGCACCACATGCTGCACCAGCCCTGCCCTCAGGGTGGGCTGAGCTGGCCAAAAAAAGAAAATGGAAGAAAGATACTTTTTCTATAGGTTAAAGCTGTGGAATACTGTCCCTGGTGTTCATGCATGTAGATAACTTTGCTCATACTTGTATTTTTTTTTTGTAGGGACAGACAGAATTCATCATTAGTTTGGCTTTTTGCTGGAATGCTTTACATCTACTCATTGTTCTTTGCTTGGAGGGCAAATTTAGATATTTCAAAACCACTTTTCATGGGTGTGGTAAGTTGTTCTTAGATACATCCTTCAGCCAGAAAGTTTGTGAAGATTGTTCAAATGTGTCTTTCATGAACCTTGTAGAACAAATAATTTCAGAAGAAAATCATAATTTTGATAAATCAGAAGTTAAATTATTAACCATTAAGACTAAGCCCATTTTTAGGAAGGACTTCCAACATTTAGTTAACACTGTTGGAAAATATAAAAACAGATCTCAAGGGGTCGGGGAGATGGCTCAGTAGGATAAGCGCTTGCCTGGCAAGCGCCTGAGTTCCATCCCCAGTTCCACACACACAAAAAAAAATTATAAAACAGATCTCAGACATTTTAGGCATTTTGTGTATATTTACTTGCAAATATATGTACAGTTGCATTTTGCCTGGAAATTGTTTTAGAATAGCACAGAAAGTAGGTGGCGTAAGTGAGGCACTTCCAGCGCATCCCTTCGCTCTTTAGCTCACTGTGCCAAAGAGCTGTTTTGTCAGCAGCTGTCCCTGAGATTAGGGTATTTCTTCTCCTTACAACAGAAAGTATATGTATCAGTTGAGAAACTAGATAAGCCCGTGTAAAGGAGGTGAGCCGCGTCACTGGTGATCATCCTGACTGCGGAGTGCGGCTCCATCTGTGGGCAAAGGCCCCCCTGCTGCTGCAGGGCAGGCCGCCCCAGCCGCCCTCACATGCAGTTGTGCAGAACAGGCCTGGCCCTGTCACCCTGCACTGGCGCCACAGACCCTGCCCCCAGACAGGCTTCCTGGGGCAGCTCACTACTAAAAGTAGGGGTGGCAGGCTCCATCCCGGCTCCCCGCTCCCTGTCAGATCATTCCCACATCTCACAGGAAGAAGGAAAGGAGGACCCCAGAGCTGTTAGACTCAAGGGATGGAAACCAGGAGTCAGGCGGAGCATTTTCCTGCCTCCTCCACCCGCCATCTGGAGCCTGGGGGAGATGGTTACCATGCTGAAGTGAATATTTGCATGCGCAAAGGAAGACACCGGCTCAGGATACAGCTCTGGCAGGGTGCTCCTCTGGCATGCACAAGGCCATCCTTAGTGCCACCAAAAATGAAAAATTAAATTAAAAATAAAAGAAAGAGGCCTGTGTCCAACTTTCCTTGAAAACTGAAAAATGCAACAATCCGTATGTGCTCAGTTTGGGAAGTCAGACCTGCGTGAGAGCAGGCGTAGCGCCGGGCTTAAGCAGTGTGTTGGTAAAGTAGCTAAGTACTGCAGTGCGTGCTGGAGCAGCCGGTGGACACATGGCTTGTGTTCCTCCCGCAGGTGGAGCGCTTCTGGATGCAGAGCAATGCGGTGGTGGCCGTCCTCGCCGGCCTCGGCTTGGCCGCGCTCGCGTCTGAGACCAAGAGAGCGCTGAACAGTGGTGGGCTTCAGTGTCTGGAATGGCTTTCGGCAACTCTGTTTGTGGTTTACCAAATGTATTCTAATTATAGGTAACCCGGGGTTATTTTTATGAAAAGAAGCAACCAAGAGAGAGACATATGGAGACTTGGATTGTGGCACCTTGTCTCACTTTTAGCCTGTATTGGTTTCCGAGACTTGAGTGCGACATCTTAGTCTGAGAGCAGTGGTCTTTGATGTCTGGGAGGAGTTAGTGCTCCTAGAAGTCTGTGTGCTTTGCGAGGCCAGCCTAGTGATTCAACTCTGGGCAGTGCTTCTTGGCCCCATCAGTGTAATGTCCTGCCAGTAACAGAAAGGGCATTCCTTCTCCCATTTTTCTGATGCCTTTTCTCTTTTTGTTTTAAGCTTTTGGAATTCATGCACTTTTTCTTTGAAGTTAGAAAGTCTGCTTTGCTTTTTTTTTTCTGGCTCAGCACAGGACTGGTGCGGCATGTAGTGCCAGAGATTGAACCACACTTCCTTGCACCGGCCCAAGCTTGCCTAAGCAGTACTTTAGACTGCTGAGGTATCTCACTGGCCCTGCTTCACCCCTGCTTCTGCTGTTGTAAGAGTAAACAGTGCCTGGAGAGAGGCGGACAAAGCACTCTCCTGCTCTTCCTTGTTCTGGCCTTGAGGGGAGAGAGCATGCAGGCAGCGTGGGTGTAGAGAAGCAGCAGGGAGGGTCAGCTTTGGCATGCTAGGGTGCCGCACAGCCACCACACGCCCGTGTCGGAACTGGCAGGTTGGTTTTAGCATTTCTTTTTTTTTGTGGAACCAGGGATTGAACTCAGATCCTTGTGTTTGCCAGTCAAGCGCTTACCCTACTGAGCCATCTAATCTCCCTGGCCCCTGTTTTAGCATTTCTGAAAGCTTTTGCTGTAAATGGAATTAACATGGAACTTCCTTAATTCTGTATAGTCACAAACTGTAGCTTTGTTGGATATTACATAATTGGATTCCTTTGTGGGGGCTTATTCGTGGACACTGGCTGATTCCTTTTTTATGAAGATGGTTATAAGTTCTAGATGTAAAGCAGCAGACTGGGTTGTTCAGTTGTACAGTTAGGTATTTTTTAATCAGATAATAGTGTTTTTTCCAAATGTGTGCATCTTCTCAGAAGATTTTAATTAAGAAGTATTGAAACACTAAATGTAGATTGTATGAGTTGAAAGGAATGTCACTATTCTTAAAACATAGCTATTTGTTGCTGCAACTTAAACTTTATCTTTCTATGTAGCATTTGTGACCAAAGGACCAACAATGTGATCAGCACGTTTGCAAAGAACCTTCTCGACTCCATGCCCCACGATGCAATCATCTTACTCAGAGGTGACTTGCCAGGAAATGCCCTCCGTTACGTGCACTACTGCGAGGGCTTACGGCCAGATATTTCCCTTGTGGATCAGGAAGTAAGTGTTTATCGTATATAATACGTAACAGGTAAAATTAATCTACCTGTTTCATATTAATGTCATTTTTAAGGTAAAAATTAATGTTATTTTTAAGACATTTTGAAAAACACTGGCTTTTAAATAATGGATGAGTGCGTTGTTCATAATCACTTATGCTACATATCACAGTCTTTTGTTTAATAATACAAATCATATGCATTCGTTGTCATTTAAACTAACTGGTTTAAGAATTACTGTGTTTTGGGCCAATAAGATAGCTCAGCAGGCTGGGGAGATGGCTCAGTGGAATAAGCGATTCCCTGGCAAGTGCAAGGGAGTTCAATCCCCGGTTCCGCAAAAAAAAAAAAAGATAGCTCAGTGGACTAAGCACCTATCTAGACAAGTGCAAGGACTGGGGTTCAATCCCTGGCACCACGTGCTGTGCCAGCCCTGCCACAGGCACGCTGAGCTGCCCACTGAGATTGGGCGTGGTGGCACAAGCCTGTAATCCCAGCACTGGGGAGGCTGAAAACAGGAGGCTCATTAGCAGTTTAAGCTGCATAGTGAGACCCTAACCCTAAGTTGAATATAATATGAGTCTTATTGTGGGGAAGTAAGCCTCTCAAAGAATCTCAAGATAAGAATTGTTAACCAAAACTCTGCTATAGGATTTTGTGTAATCTTTGCTGATTCTGTGACAAAAATACATTAGGAGGGAACTTGTAGAGATTTTTATGGGGAGTAAGATAATTTTTTGCAACTGAAAAGCTATATGTAAACGTAAGATTTATTATGTAGACCATAAATACCTCAAAGGGAGCAAATCTAACTGGTGTTTAGAGGCGTCATCAGGAAAAGAGAAGTTCTTAATCTTGAAAGAAGTATATGAATAATTAGACAATTATTAGAATACTTAATAAAGTGCTGAATTAAAATTAAAATAATTAGAATTTTAGGGAAAAGCTACAAATTTTCAAATAATCCAAGGAAATTTGCAAATTGTGTATTTTTATAAGCAATTTGTATGTATATTATGTATATAAATTGAATTTGATCTTCAGTTTAACTCCTGAAAAATATTTACTTGCTGATAACATGTTATTATACTATGATTTTAAATACTACTTGGGGAGGGATGTGGGTGGTATAGCTCAGTGGTAGAGTACGTTCCTAGCATGTGTAGGGCCCTGAGTTCAATACCAGCGCTTAAATCATGTATAATGTGTATGGTTATTTGTGTGTGTTGCCGCTACTACAGTTGAGAAGCCTGGATCTCAGAGAATAAGACCTAAATCCTAATCTTCATTTCATCGTTTCCTAGGTATATGAGAGGGACAAGTGATTTTCTCTCAGAGCATTAGATAGAAGATATCATTATAAATCAGGAGGCTTTAGAATGCAAAAAACAGAATGCCTGAGGAAGATGACCATAAATTATGGAGGTTTTATCACATAATGAGTAGTTGAGAAATAGGTGACTGTAGTATTAATGTATACTGCCCAAGAACAGCAGCATTTGGGGGTCTTCTCTCACTTCCCTCTCACAGTTGCAAGACAGTTGCTCACTCTCAAACATTCTTCCTTAAGATGAGGTGCTTCTTCTGGGGCCCCTACCTCTGCCACCTCCCCGCTGAGAGAACTTCAGCAGTGTGGGTCATATGCCAGCATCTGCAGCAGTCACTAACAAAGCAAATGATTAGCCTGGAGCACACTGCTGCCCTGGTCAAAATAGGACAGCAGCAAAAAAGGAAGGTGGTAGCTGTCAAATAGGCAACCAGCGGTATCTGATACACGTCTTTTCATATAGTAAGGTAATTATGAAAGTTAACTAAGGAACATGAGGGTCATTAACACACAGGCTATTTAGTTAATATTGATGTTCCCTCAAACTGAAACTATAGGATAATAAAATCTAATACAGTCTTTCTTGAATTTTGCAAGGTACACTTAGATTAATTAATTTCTAGCTGGGCATGGTGGCGAATGCCTGTAAGCCAAGCTTATTCAGGAGGCTGAGGCAGAAGGACTGCAAGTCCAAGGCCAGCCTGGGCAACTTAGTAAGATAAGATCCTCTTAGAAAAATAAAGATCATGAGTATGTAGCTCATTGGTCAAGTGACCCTGTGTTTGATGCCTAGTGCCACAAATAAATTGCAGTTTGCTAGTTAAGCACTTAATGAAGGAAAACAGGCACAGGTGCTCCAATCATGATACATAAACTCAAAGAAAGCTTTCAAAGTATCGTCTTTTCTACATAGAGAGGGATTCTCTACATGAAAGTCTAGAATTAAATAATACATATGTATTAAGAATAGAATTAAGAAAGTGATTTTCTCCTAATAATTTAATCACAAGAACATGTAAAGATATGTAATTAACTTGGGAGTACTAATAAATTGAGCTAATTTGGCCAGGGGGGTTGTAATTTGCAGCCTATACAGCATGACTGAGCCCGAGCAGAGACCGTGTCCTACTCTCTGTGGTGAATGAGTGCGCTCTCTCTGAACAGACGAGGCGGTGCTACGCCAACATAGTTGTGTCTCTTGCCGTGGTGGCCTGGCCTGTGCACCGGGAGGAGCACCCTTCCCTTGGAGCCCAGTCCTGGGAGGAGTAGGCCCAGAGTATGCTGGGGCCTGGGAGGGAAGGAAGCCTCACCTGCAAGCTTCCCTCTTTCTGGAAGCAGAAGCGGGCCCCACTCTCAGGGTGACTGTGGAAGTGAGGAACTGTGTCGCAGGAACGGTCCAGGGCTACACTTCTCTGTTGTGTTTCCAAGTATTTAGTTACTGAGCAAGCGTGTTCGCTCCGTAGAACCTTTCTGTACTTGCTACTCTTGCTTTTGCAAAGAAGTCTACTAAAAGCATACTGCGTGCTGTCCTCTGGCAGATGCTGACGTACGAGTGGTACCTGCCCAAGGTGGCGAAGCATTTGCCGGGTGTCCGCTTTCCTGGGGACCGGTGGAATCCTGTGGAAGGAGTGTTACCTACTGGAATGGTCACATTTAATCTTTATCGTTTTCTTGAAATAAATAAACAGTAAGCATTCTTTCCATATAATAGCTTTTCTAAAATCTTAAGCTTTTCTAAAATTGTTTCTGTAACAGCTGTGCCTCATCCAAAAGACCAATTTTCTACACCTATTTCCCTGTCACCGGTGAGATTATCTTTGTAATTAAATTGAATATCTGTGCATAAATGAGGCCAGGCAGGAATAAATGTTATTGTTCTGGGTACAGAAAAAATAAAGACAGATTAGCAAGAACAGCAAATAAGATCTTAGTACAATTCAGAGAAATTGGAGATGTGCCTTCCTACTTGAAATCGTTGCAGGTATATTGCAAGCAATTACAGTTTCCTCCTGATCAACACTATGGCCCCTTTTAAGTGAAGAAAATGTTTTTCAGGAATAATCACTATATAAAAATAGCTTCAGGATTTTGTTCTATAAAGGATAAGACATTTTATAAATAAGAAAAACACCTACAGTTTACACTCGCTGAGATAAAAAGTATGAGAATTATGAATTTTATACTTGAGAACATAAAATTATTCACAGTTAAGGTCAACAATAAAAAACTCTGTCAGTGGCATACTTTTGAACATTTCTCCTATCATTGAGATGTTTAGAATTGTCCAGAGCTTGAAAAACTTACTTCACAACTTCTTTTTTTCCTATAAAGAGTACTTCAGAAAATCTTCGTACATCCCAAAGTTAAATCAGCCCTTGCTGAGAGCCTAATGCCGGTGTTCAGGGTGTGCTTTTACAGTGGCTTGTGGAGTACCACAGAGGCCGTGGGCATACATCTGCTGTACGAGGAGCGCCGAGTCTATTCTAGGATGACAGGTGTAGAACCTAGCAGTCTCAGAAGGGCATTTTCATGAATTTTGTTTATCTCAGTCCACAAAAATTTGATTAGAGTCAGGCTGTTGTCAACAAATAAATAAATGAAACTCAGTTTCAAATCCAGATAGACCGTACTAGTAGCACCATGGGCAGCTCTGTGCCGGCTTCGTGGCGTGGAAGTGAATGCTCAGCGTGGTCTCCTGATCGGTCACTTCATGAGTGGATGGTGAGTGTTCTGGGATCGTGGATGAGGCAGCCACTGATGTTGCCTGAGGGCACCTGCTGAGCATTTGTTTAATAAATGAGGCCTCCAGAACGTTCCGGGGCAGTGTTAGGGAAAGACTGCACGCCCTTTAGGGAAGCTCTGGGCAGTCCAGGGGAGTGTGAAGCCCTTGGTGTCATCTGGATTTCAGGGACATTCTGATAAACTTACTTTGGATTCCATTCCATTCTAACATAGATTATTCACTTGTACATAGACGAAGTCACACACACAGCTATTTCACAGGGTAGGACAGTGTCTTGCTGTTTAGTTTCTTCACCTAACATCATGTGTCTCCTGTGTAACTAAAGAAATGCTTTCAGTGTCATTGTGATGTATGTTTCCATAATAAATGGTATCTTAACAAATATTCTTTTTTCCTAAGAAATTTTTGTTCTCTTTTAATATGGTAGTAAACATCTTAGCCCATAAAGGTTATTTTTTATATATTTGGTACAGGATCTGCAGGGTCTACAGGACCTCACTATGTAGATCGGACTTGTAGTGATCCTCCTGCTTGCAGCCTCTGATTATAGGCACGCACTACCACGCCCAGCTTCAGTTGCCGTCTCAGTGCGCCCTGGGGGTGGGCTAGCACGCAAGCTGGGGATCGAACCCTGGCTGCTGTGCTTTGCCTAAGCAGAGCTATCTGGCAGGCCCTTGGCCTATAAAGTTTTGTCAGAAATTTTTCCTAATGAATTCTCGTATATTTATTGGCATGTGTTTTTAAAATGAATTTTAAAATAATATGTGTTATAGAATAAATTATGTTTAAATGTCAGACAAATGTGCACCTATCACTCATCAATAATAAATATATCAAAGATGTGTATTTTTTACAAAGTTGAAAGCATAATGTAAGAATCCTTTTTTATGCAACATCATAAAAATATTGCCCTGCTTTTATGAACTATGTAAATATTTTAATAGACAACATGCTACAGGGTTTTTTTTTTTTTTACTTTTTTTGTCTCCGTTTTATTTTTATTTTTTTCCATAATTTTATTGATAAAGAGCGGTGAAACAGTCTCAAACCAAATTGGTAGGACAGTTTTAATAATTAACACATTGCATACATTCTCCCTAGTGATTAATTGCTGTGCAAGATGCGGACATGTTATCCTATTTACAAACACTATTAGAACAAATCCCTCTATTCATTAAAAGAATGTAACTATATATCTATCCTAACCTTTTGAATGCACAGATACAAAATGGACATTCATCTGTATCCCTAACATGCTACAGTTTAAATAGTAGTGCTGTTTAGTAGATATTAAGATGATAGCTACATTTTAATTATATTATGAGCTGGAACAAATGCCTTTTTGCATGTGGAAGAGATAGAATTTTAAGTTATTATTAGTGTAGAATAATTAGTACTAGTAAATTAGAATATTAGAATAATTCTAATAATAATACAGTATTAGTATTTCTCTTAGAAATGAAATTACTAAGTGTAACATGGGAATGATCCGAAAGAATCTGGTGGGGCTTTCTTTATGTGTTAGACCATCATCATATGAAAGCTCTAAATGGAGAGACTTCTAAAGGAAGAAGCCTATATTTATTGAACAAGTATTTTATTTTTATGTGTATCGTGCAGTAAAATACTTTTTGGTATACTGTTCTATGAATTTTAACACAAGTATGGCTTTATGTACTCATCACAACCAAAGTATAGAACAGCAGCCTGTGGCCCTCAGATGCCCTTCGCGCTGCCCTCCCGTGGTCCTGCTGTTCCCTCAGCCCTCACTCACCGCCCCCCCCGGCAGCCCCTCTTCTGTTCTTCACTAGCAGTCATTCACCTCTTCAGGAACGTCATTCAGAGGGAACAGCAAAGTGTGCTGCCTTAGGGTTCTGGCATGTTTCACGCAGCACACCGCCTTGAGGTCCATCCACGTTGTATCATAGTTCTTTCTTTCTTTCTTTTTTTTTTTTTTTTTTGGTTGCTGGGTAGTGTGCTTTGCTTTTTTTTTTTTTTTTAATGTACTAAGTTTTGAAGGTTTTTTTTATGTATTCTAGATGTGAATCACTTACCAATTGTGTGATT
>NDGN011434405.1:0-15178 GCA_002564285.1 Tympanoctomys barrerae | reverse complement strand
AACTACTATGAAGACAATATGTAATGTGTTCATTACTGCAAATGTCCTATTAACCTGTTTTAAAACTGCTTCATTGCTATTTCATCTTCTTTTTCTCATTAAAATGAATAAAATTTTGTTTAAAAGGTAAGAAAGGATCTCTATTGCAATCCATTTCTTAAAGGTTTTCTCTTCAGAAAAGCTAAAATGAAAATGTAAGTGTAAGGGTTTTTTTTTGTTCAGAAGACTAAAGCCAAAATTATATTGCTATGCTGCATGGATAATCTGTGAGGAGGCAATGCAGCACATTGTGAAGCAAGTCCACAGCAAGATAAAGCCAAGCCCTTCAACTGGTGGGCAGAAATCCAAAGAAAGCAATCAGCGGAGAGCCCACCACCCCTCAGAGAGGACCTCCCACCAGGCCCACTTCTTTTATCCCTGCACCACAGCATCAAGTTGGGGACCACACCATCAGCACAAGGGCATTTGGAGGGCACTGCACACCCCAACTACATCTCATGGCTTAGCCCTGCTTACCTTAAACACACTCAGCACACTCACATTAGCCTGAGTCAGGCAAAATCATCTGATACAAAGACTCCATGACTAAGTGCTGACTGTCTCATATCACTTCTTAAGGAGGACACAACATAGTATTATCTGGCTATTCTCCTGCTTGCTTGGCTGAGTAGGAGCTGCAGCTTTGGAAAAGGTCTAAATCCAAAATGTGAGGTACAGTTTCTATAGCAGATGCATCACCCTGGCAACACGATAGAGCTGAAAAGTCATTAGTTGAAACCATCGTCAAGTACAAGACCATCTGTATACTCAGTGGTGTTCTTGCTCTCTGGAATGGTCCCACCTTCAGTTCACCATACTTAGGAGTTCAAAGACTTAGAACAGAACTCCTTTTTGCTAGCATGCCAGGCACTTTTACAATTTAAGAAGTAAAGGAGAGCAGGAGTGAACTTGCCAAGACAGGGAAGGTCTGCCCCAACTGGCATGTCTAAACAGACGGTTGAAGACAAAAATCAAATCACCATTATAATTGTGTGGCCTGAGTCCCAATTCAGCTTGCGTGCTCCGATGTTATTCCAGCCCCAAGGCACATTTTTCTACTAGAAGAAGACAGTGCTAGTTCCATTACTCTTGACTGCTCTGTGCTTTATCAAGATAGTTGTTTCAGAAGGCTCGACTACACTGGCCCCATTTGTGTCTACCAGCTCAGTCTAGCCACAACTTCCTGATGTTATTTGGGTTTAATCTCCTACTTCATGACTCCCCACTGCCAACATAAAAATTGTGCTAAAATCTCTTCTAACTAAAATATAAAGTTTTAGGGGCCAGTAAGAGAGCTCAGTGGTTTAAAGTGCCCGCTTAGGCAAGATTAGGCATGCACAGGGACTGCGGTTTGATCCCCAGCACCACATGCTGCACCAGCCGCACCCCCAGGGCAGGCTGAGCCAGCTGCGCACACACACACACACACACACACACACACACACACAATATAAAATTTTACATCCAATACTGTGCTGTTCCCATTCTAAACTCTCTTTCTCTCATTTCTATCTCCATTTCTGTCTCCATCTGTTTCACTATGATCAAACATTAAAATGTTAGTAAATATTTTGACTTGCCCCTTTCCTTTGCCATCTCAGTTTCATTCTTACTGTGCTGTACACACTTACCAGGCTTCTTCCACCAACACTCCATTCAAATTATTTCAACTACCAACGCCAGTGACTGTATTTGTTTTTTCTCATTTTTTATCTTGGTGTCCCTCTGGTTTTTGGGTTTTTTTGTTTTGTTTTGTTTTGTTTTTTTGCACCAAGGATCAAACTCAGGACCTTGCCCTTGCCAGGCAGGCACTTCAAGCATCATTTTATTCCAGATCTTCATGAGTGGCTCTGCAAATCCCCTGCTTCTGGGTTGTACTTTGTTTCTCCACCTGCCTATTCCACATTGGCCCTCTCCAAATAGTGAACCCAGCTCTCTTCTCAATACACTGAGTCCCACATGGCTCAGATGCAACCTCAGATATGGATGATCACTCTGAATATTTGAAACTAATTCTAGAACTGTATTTCCAAAGCCTAAAGGCATCTTCAATCTCCTATCCACCTGACCTGTCATCCCAACGCTTGGGAGGCTGAAAACAGGAGGATCACTATGAGTCTGATCTACATAGTGAGACACTGTAGACCCTGTACTAAATAAATAAATAAAAAGTTTGCTTTTATCTGATTTCACAAATACAGAAATTAGCTATCACTCTGCTTAAAATCTCTTTGAAAGCAATCCATTTCTTTCCTCTAGCTGACTTTGAGGTGTTCTATTTGTCTTTGATGTTTTACAGTTTTACTATAAAATTTGAAGGTGTGATTTCCTTTTTATTAGCTTGCCTGATGTTTTATGTACCTGTGGATATGTGACATTCATTATTTCTGTAAAATTCCCAGCCATAACATATTTAAATGGTGTCTTTTTATAATTTTCTCGGGAGCCAGGGAGACGGCTCAGTGGAATAAGCACCTCATGCTGAAATATTTACTATGTGTTCACTGACACGTGTTATTTTTTCTTATTACACCTGACTTTTCCACAGAATATTGTAAAGATATTTTTCACACTTCCTGTCATATTTTGGGCACTACTTTTTTAACTTTAATTGACAGGTTAAAACTCTAGATCTGTATGATGCACAGCATGAATTTTCCCAGCGTGCATGTATCATGCTATGGGAAAGCCAAACTAATTAACACCTACATTACCTTATGTGTTTTTTGCAGCAAGAATATTGAAATCTACCCTCTCAGTAGCTTACTGGTCACCACAGTCACTATGATCTAAAACCAATCTCCAGAAATTACTTCTGTTGGAAATTCTGAAGCCTTTGACCCAAACCCCACCCTCCAACCTCCCAGTCCCAGCCCCTGATAACCATTACTCACCTTTTCCTCCTATAAATTTCACTACTTTAGATTCTACTAGGAAGTGGGATTATGCAGTATTAGTTTTCTCTGCCTGGCATATTTCATTAAACATAATGTTCTTCAGCCTTATCCATGTTGTCACAAACATCATGCTTTCATGGGCCTGCTGTGCTGGCTCTGCCCCCAAGGCGCGCTGAGACAGCAAGTGAGATGGGCGTGGTGGTGCATGCCTGTAATCCCAGCTCTTGGAAGGCTGTAAACAGGTGGATCACCATGAGCCTGATCTACTAGTGAACACCCTGTAGACTCTTCCCCCCTTCAAAAAAAAAATGCTTTCATGATTTTTTAAAAGTTGAATAGTTGGATTCCACTGAATATATGAAGGTGTGATCATAAATTATGGCGAGTGTCTAAGTTAAAAATTATTGTAGTGAAAGACACGTTGCCATTAAGAGCCTTCAGAATACTACCCCCCCAGAATGTATTTAGTTCATCACTCTTGCCAATTTTTGATGCTATTTTATGAATGTCTTTCCAAGGCAGCCTCGGTGTCTTGAATCTTTTCAAAAGGGAATGGCAATTTGAACCAGATTAAAACCATCTTTGCCCACCTTATTCACCAGATGTGGCACTGTGAGACTTCTGGCTTTTCCTCCAAGTCAAAATGACAATACAATGTAAATGCTCTGAATCGATTCAGGACACACAGGGAGCCAGTTCAGCACAACAAAAGGCATGAAAGAGGACTGCAGAGCTGCTTGAGAAAGTGCCCGGAATGATGGGATTAGTGTGCCCAGCGTCAGGGAGGTGTGTTGAGCCAGAAGAAAGGCAGCATGCCTTAGACCTTGTTGACATTTTTAAAAATATTTACCATATTTTTTTCACCCACACAGCAGTAGGTATTGCATTTTCTTTAAATATTTGTCCTTTTTAAAACTGGCTTGTTTCCCTAGTTACCGAATTTCTTGGGTGCCTCATGTGGCTCAGGTACTACCCCTCATAAACTGTGTAGTTCACGAACATTCTTCCCATTTCTTACCTTGTCTCTTCATTGACTGTGTACTGTGCTGAATGGAATCTTTACAGTTCAGCGGTCTCAGGTGGCTGCTTTTGCTTTTGCTGTCTGTACTTTTGAATTTATGTCAAAAAAGTCATTGCCCTGGCCAGTGTTATAAGGGTTTTTTTTTTTCATATTTTATTCCAGGAGTTTTATAGTTTCAGGTCTCACATTTAAGACTTTAGTACACTCTGAATTGATATTTTTATATGGTGTTGCATAACACTTTAATTCTTCTGCATCAAGAGGGAGTATTTGAAGGGAAGAATTTGTTCAACATCTTGATTATGGAGTTGCTTACAAGACTTTTCTATATTTAATTCACAGAACTACGTGCTCACCATCTTCCTCGATGCAAAAAATTTTAAGTATTAAATATACGTTGCATACATACAAAAAATAAAAACAAAAATTTGCCTTACCCTGATGTATTACGTACATAGATCAACCCCACACAAGGAAAGGAAACCTGATGTATCATAAGCCTTCCAAAGGAAGGATGCTGGATTGAGATGGATGGAGGTATAGGAGAGGGAAGGCAAAGGGGATAACAAGAACTGAATTCAGATGTATTATATCCATGTGGAGATTCCCCACAAGGAATGCAAGCATTATGTACTACAAACATGTACTAATAAATGGTAATTATAAAAATTTTAAGACTTTTTCTTGCCTGGAAGGAAGAGGAACTTGTACCTTTCTCAAACATAAAGCTTTAAGGAAAAAGGACTCTCTGTCAGACTTTGTACTGCTCCAGGTGGGGATTTCAAGTATGGGGAGCCGCTGATTGCTTTCACACCTTACTGCTTGGTTCACCTTGGTCTGCTCAGAGGGCTTCAGAAGAACACAAAATCCTCCTGAAAGCCAAATGTGTCCTGCCTTAGAATCACACTGTTACACATCATCCAGCCCAAGAGCATCTCTCAAGAAAAAAGAATCACAGGAACAGAACAGGCCACAATACCCTCCAAAGCTAGGACCCATTCCATGACAGGAAAACCACCTGACCCCACCACTCCATGATTTATCCTTTAAGCCACCTTTTCATGGTATGTCACCACCCAAAAGCATTTTGTACAGAAGATATAATGTTAGACTTCAAAAGGAAAAACTTCAGGAACTGAGCTAAAATCATGTTAAATATACAAAGCTACTGCCAGGAAAAAAAAAAATCACTGTCTTTCACGTCGGAGTCACCCACTAGTTGACTTGTGTGAGACGTGGTGTCTCCACTGTTTTAGGGTTCTCTGTTTTTCCCTTGCACCTGTAACCATAGTTCCTACAGGTGAAAGCATTCAGTTGTGCTAAGGAATACATCTTATTGCTATACTGAAATCATTAAGTATAATTAGACCACGAGCTCTGAGATTTGGTAAGACATATTTTATAAGCCTTTGAGTAGCTATGGAGCTGAATTTTAGCTGATGTTGTCCTGTTAATTTGAGGTACACATACACACACTCAAAGCAGGTGTGCAAAATCATGCCACATCAGCAGCCAGGGATGATAGCCAAGAGCACATCTGTGGCTTTAACTGTATTGTAAAATAAGGCACCTAAATGAATTCATGTGAGCCTCTTCACTTCCCTGAAGTGTCTGCAACAGAATGTCAGTACAGAGACAATGAATTCTGGACACTCGGGCTTTCCCTACACCTTGTGGTATGTCTTTGTTTCTGGTTGGTTGGGCCTCCGGGGATGTGTAATACAAGTCAGCCAAAATTGCTGCTCAAGTTTAAGACTCCTATTAATGAGACACAGAACCAGATGAACCCTGGTATTTCTGGGTCAAAATCAGAGATAATCATAAAACCATTAAATGAATTACACTACACTGCAAGTTTCATTCTTCAGACCCAGTCCCACTAGACGATTCTGCTCGTGACTGGGTTTAGTATTATCATGCATCCAACTGGAGAGAAGGTAGCTTCCTCTTCCATATCAATGGTGAAAAAAATGAAATAACACACATGGAAATGCGTGAAGAGAAAATGGCACTAAGTAGATGTAAGAAGCTTTTAAATAGTCACTGCTGACAGGGTCCCAAATACCAGCGATTTTCCAAACAGCAGATCTAACAATTAGATTATTTCGTAGTTGTACTGTGCAAACATGAGCAGTAGTAGAAGAATGGTGACGCGGCACGAGTGCTTTGTATGTGAGCTTGGAAAGAATGGACATAATAAATTAAATCATCAAAATAAACTGCCCGCAAAAGCTGTATTTTTACAGCCATCCTGCATTTCAAGGGTAAGCTTTATTTTAAACACTAAACTTTCAAAAATATCACTTCTACTGAGAATTGCCTTGCTTTACTGGCAACAGCACATTTCCTAAGACGATTAGACACAAGTTATAGATAAAATGTGAAAGAGGAAATTCATTAGCTGGTGCTATTGAGTGGCCAGTTGAATGAATGTTTACCACTTAGCACGTGTAAACGATCGAAAACAAACAGACAAATGAAAATGTTTTCATTATTTGTAATTCATGCATTCCAGGGGCCTTGATTCATTCTTCCTCTGCACTTGTAGCTTGGATATATATATATATATATATATATATATATATATATATAGTCTTAGGAGCTATATATATATATAGTCTTAGGAGCAATAAATGGAGAATAGGCATATCAAGGAATTTAGGGTAAATAGCTAGAATTATGAGAACCTCAAAGTTAGAATCCCTAAAGCCCAGAAATCTTAATCACCATATCGTGCACCGACTACATGCCAGGCAGTTGACATAAGTTATCTCAGTTAATCTTTGTAACAATTCAAAGCAGGAAGACTTATTCACTCATTTTACACATGGGAAACTAGAGGCTTAGAGTTTAGGTAAGATAGATAGATAGACAGATAGATCGATCCAAGTTATCATTTATCATCAATAACTATATAGGATGCTGTACAGCTCTGGGGTCTGAATCATTTTTCTTTTGAAGATAAACTTCAAAATTATAGTCATTCTACCACATATTATTTACTTGACATTAATACAATCATCAAATTCTTTTTCTTTCCTTAAAAAAAAAATTTAAAAGCCTGAGTACTTCTCAAATATTGCATCATTTCTTGATTGAAATCCCAGAATTCTGCATAATAAATCCAGATGACTTTAGCTTGGAAAAGTATCCATGTATCATATCCACAAATCTCCTAATTCTTAAAAGAACTCCCAAATGAATCCTTCAGACTATCTTATTCTACTAAGAACCACACTGTGATAGATATTCCTGGAAAAAAAAAAAAAACTACCTATACAATGCACCACTAAGTGAGAGACTGAACTCAACTGCTAAAGGGATAATTTGCTTATCCATTTTTATATGTGATGTTATATATGATATAATTAAGTTTATTGAAAAGATATATGTAATTATCCAAAAACATTTCTCTTAAATGATCATCGTTGCTTAGATACAACTTCTGTTCCTACCCAAAGAACCCACCAACACTTCTAATTAGGTGCAAGAAAATCACATGCACAACATTCTTATTTTCTACTTGTGGGGGCAGAAGGGCCCGAGTTCAATGTAAGAGGTGCCTGTTCAAAGTACTCTAGAAAAGAACTAGAATCCATGAACTTTATTATCCTCCATCACAAAAGAAAGGAGATAGCGTCAATGAAGAGTTCCCCTAACCTGTCCAGCTATTGCCCACTCAGCTCCTTGCCTTTGTCACTCTGGAGACACTCAGTTTGCTCCAAGAGTCTTTTCATTTACTCATGTCCTAGCTTATTCTCATGCCCAGACATCTGGAAGGTGACCTCCCTCGTGGAGGGCTGCTCTGGTGCCTTGGCCTTCCCTCCCACCAACCCTCAGCAGAGTGGGCTCACGGTGCTCATTACAAGCCCCACTGCTGCAAAACAATAGTAGAACCTCACATACCAATAGAAAGCAAGCTGATACCTAGCTATTTTATAAGCTGAACTGCTCCAGAAACTGATAATCTCTCAAATGAACAACAAGTTGAGCAAACTCTTTTGTATTTCAAAATGAAAACAACCCAAAATAGCAATTAATTAAAATTTTGATTTTTGCAGAAATCTCTTACTGAAGAATATAGAATGATGGAACCCCATGATCATATAATTTATTGTTAAACACAATTCAGTCACCTTCATGGATAAATTCAGAAGTATTGTCCTGATATAAAATGATTAGTTATGTGTCTAAATACCCAACAGCAGAATTTATTCAGAATTCAAACAATCTTTGCTAGGTATGTACATCACAGCAGAGGCTAAAAACTGAACTTACTACATTTAATATTTACGTAGAGTTATATTTTTTATGAGCTTCAGTCACACTTGTAAGGCCACAACACTTCTATGAGCTGAGACATCTTAGATAGAGATACTTAAATAATTTCCTAAGAAGACTTCTTCCCAAATCAACTATGAAAATGTAGAAAGAACCAAGATGTTTGTTCCCAGGATTCAGCTTAGGCTCTCCTACCTTCCCTTTTCCTATTTCCAAGATTCTAAGCCATCTCTTCACCCTCATTCAAATAAGGTTCCTGCAGGAAAATAGCTAACACTCTGTAAATTACAAATAATATGTGTAAATCTATATGGGACCACCTTGACTTAAAGACTAACCCTACATGAAACCAAAGGAAATGTCACTTCAGTTAGCATCATCCAAATGCAATGGAATTTCTAGGTACATGCGTTGGTCACTTTTGCATTGCTCAAAATAATACATCACACAATGCAAGCCTGATATAGCACGGCTGTTGCATAAAACGTTCCCAAATTAACATGCAATTTATTTCAGTGTTGCAAGGTCATGGAAAAAATTCTGGTAACTAACCCTCTGTTGGAACCACCCAATGAGTTTAATTATAGACTTATCTATAATGAAGACTCTCTGCATCAAATACTTGCTTGGAAATCTACTCAGCATACTCTAGAAATTTGGAAAACAAGTAAGATAGTCGATTATTGCAAAGATACTTACAGTAGAAATTCCTTTTTGCTCGTGGGTTCATCCTTTGGTGATGTTTTCATCAGGAGTCATCATGCTTTTGATCTTTAATGCCGCTCTTCCTCCAAGGTTTCTTGCCCGTAATTTCCAAAACAGAGTCACTTGGACTAACAAGCCATCGTCCCATACTGTTTCCTTTCTGTGTGTGAATGTTACCCTGTAGATGGATTTCCTGTCCAAAAACACTCAAAATGAACAAGCGCTGCTGTTTGCAAGTGAAATGCGCTGTTCAAATCCTCTGTTTTTGCAGTTTGGTTCAGGAAGAAATTCCCTGACTAAAGTGAGGAATCATATCTGAGTAGTTCCAGAGAACTTAACAGACAGAAGTTTGCTCCTGGTGAACGAGCACCTCAAGGTCGTCAGGGGCGCTGGCTCGCGCCAGTCTGTGGCTGGAGCACTGTTCACTCGCGAAGCACCCGTGCACTGTGTGCAGGCTCAAGACCCTCCCCATAGCCGCAGTAACAAAATCCCAACTATATTTTCAAATCAGGCTTAGTGTGCTTTGAAGTACATAATGCTTTCCATTCCTGAAAGGACGGAGATCTACATTGTCAAAGTTTATTTTTAAGCTCGTGTGCTTGCTAAGCGCAGTGGCAAACAGACTTCCTGTGCCTGGAGTCCCCTTGCTGGAACCCATTAATGTAAACAGATGAGTCATTGGACAGGAGCCACTGGGGCTTTTATTTCTTTCTTTCACCTTATCTAAATTGCATTGATTATATTTTTTAATGGAAATGTTATCAATTTTCTGAACTTGCTTGTTTTAATTTTATCAGTACAGAAGCAATGTGAAAGGGCAAAGAAAAGGAAGGTTTCGAGTAGCATTCGCTGAGATAAGAAAGTAATTAAAGTAGATTTTGTTTCTGGAAGAAATTTGGGGGACATTTGGAAACAGAGAAAAAGACAACAGTCTTCAAATAAAGTAGTAAAAGATAAAGACAAAAGATAAGAGGAGAAAAGGAACAAAAGAGCAAAGGATGAGAGAGAGAGAGAGAGAGAGAGAGAGAGAAGCCTTGACTATTCTCAATAATTCTTAACATATTTTCTTACTGTTGAGAAAGCAAATTGCTCTGGTTTGTATAACCCCCTACCAGTCTGCTCAGCCCACCAAAATTAGTCCACATGTCATCTAATACCAGACTAAGACTTGTGGAAACACATTATTGCTCTATTAAGGCTGTAACAAAATACAGCTGAGCAGAAAGCATTAGGTGGTAAGGTGACCCTGCGGTAATACAATCTGCATTGTGGAATTTCGAGCCCAAATTTTAAACATCTGGTTTGGATATGGTAATAAATGTGATAATATACATTAAATACCAGTGTTCAAGTAACATAATCCTTCCATCTGGCTGAAACAACGCATGCTTTTCAAATTATACAAGAGATGGGCAGACAGATAAGCAGACAGACACTTATCTGTGTGCATCGACAAAAATAAGCCTCTTGTGCGCGAACACACACATGCACCCTTACACAAAGCAATAGCACATACACTGTCAACTGTGTTTTCTAGAAATACGAACCATTTTTCACCAAGTCATTTCTGTGCCCTTTTTTTCTGTTTTGACATCCTTTCTCTGGAGCGCACTCGTATGTAGGAGGCTTGGCTGAGATGGAAGCAAATGGAAAGGGAATGTGAAAAATAATCACACTGATTGGAGCAGACGGAGATTTGAACCCTTGACCTTGGGCTCACTAGTGCCACCTCATGCTTCAATCTGATGAAGTGCTTAGCCACCAGCAACCTGCAAAATAAAATACGTCAGATTATCCTGATCCTTTAAAACTTCGTGGGAAAAAGGCTCAGCATTTCCATTCCAAATAGCACTATAGTAGCAGCCATACAGTAGCTCAGCACTGTACACAGTACTAGAATATACAAGTTGAGATCCCTTTGAATTAGCAGTTTAGAGGTAGACCAGTTGGTGGAAAAGTACTAATGCATAATCTTTTATATCTGAAGATGGACAGTGTCCTGAGGCAAGAGGAGGTGCGCAGAAGCCGCTAGGAAAAGTCACTCTGGGAACGAGAAATGACTGGTTAGTATGAGTTTGAGAGACTGGAATGAGTCTAATGCTGATTGAGGGCTTAGGTGACACAGAAAGGAAAGAGCTTTTATAGTGTTGTATCATGTATCAGGGATGAGGAGGTCATCAATTATATTTGGCAGCATTAAGGTTGATCCCTGAGCTGGATTTGGGGAGAACCCTGCATCCACCAGGTGTCAAGACAATCCGGGTAGGAGGATCGTCACTTGCCATAACAAGAGGAGTGAAATGACAGCATCAGTGGGCATCTCCAGCATTTTAGAACTCCAGCAGAATTCTGGAAAAAGCAAGAAAATGTGGTCCTGGTTTGTCTCCCCCAGGCAATATTGGGAGCTGTCTATGAGAGAAACCAACTCTGGCCCAGCGGGTGTCTTCTAGGGTGCCGGGGCGGGGTGCCTGATGACATGCAAGCCATGCCGCACCTCTGACCCCCAGCAAGGGAGCAGATATCTATTCCACCCGGCAGTATTCTGTTCTTTTTCTCACAAGGAGTCCTGCTAGAGTACACTGAACATCAAGAATAGTCAAGATTTATTCCTTCCTTGTTCCTTCCCGATGTTCAAAGCTTCATGAGTCAGGTGAATGGTATTTGAAAGAGCTGGCACAAAGCAAAAGCCCCAAGTGCTCTTTCCTGGTTTGAGCCAAACCCAAACCTTTTCAAAGGCGTGAAAACACGCAGCCACGTTGGTTCAGCTTTCCTTTCTGGGCCCCTCTCCTTCCTGGTGCTGGCCAGCACCACACAGAAGTCTTGCGACATGAGCCATTTCCACGGAATTTTAAGTCCTGCCAAAAACACGAGGGATTGGAAATTTCATGCGAATGGTTATTCTTAGGAGATTTCCATCCCAGATTCCTAACTTGTGTGGCTCAGATAAGCATCTAAAATGCACTGCCAAGCCTTCTGAGGTCCCCCAGTGCGTTTATTTCCACTCACATTTCTACAGAGAGACCTCAAAGTAACAGTAAATGCAATGGTTGGTCGGAAATATCTTCTGCCTGCCAGCACAGGATCTCCTCTCCTCTGTGCACGTGGGCTTGGAACACCACTTACAATGCAAACACTGGGCTTAAATGTCCCCAGAACATGTTCAATTTTCAGATGAGACATACTTACATTCTTCTCAATCAAAACAATTTACTCCAAAGCAACCCTTCAATTATTTTCTTCTGGGCAACTTCAAAATACAGCAAGAATATTTCCTTGGTGTAGTGCTAAGTGAGTAAGTACTCGAGGTCTTCTTATAGGCTCATTTTTTCTTGGGAAAGGTATACCATGCCTACAGCCAAATGCTGAGTAATAGAAAACTGTCAATTAGCCGGTTCCATGTGACACACATACTGCAAAACTCAGTGACCTAAAACAGCAACTATTGATTAAGTATATTATTATTATTTATTAACAATTTATTATTGTTCATTATTTTGTGGGTCCACATGACAATTCTGGTCTCTTCCAGCCTCATCTGAGAAGTCAGTTGCATTGGGAAGGGGAGAGAAGATCTTGGCTGGTGTTTGTAAGACGGTACAAAAGAGCCTTAAGCTGAAAATTAAGTTCTCTTACGCCTCTCATGTGTACATTGTCTTTCAGATTCCTTTAGCAAGCAAGCCCAGGTACACTTTCAGCCTAGCTTGTGAATGATTTCAAGATAATCAGAGGTAACAAAGTGAAAAATTGCAAGCATAATTTAAATCCCTAGTCCATTTGTACAGGTCACATTAGCCCAAGTAAGATAAGATAGATGGTCAGGTTCAGAGTCACTGGGGGAAGATATTCATGGCCAAAGGAGGGAAGACATGGAAAGCAGGAGCGCCTCATGCAGGCCGTCTACCACAGGCACATTAAGAGTAAGACGCCAGTCGTGATAAGCTACCTAGATGAGCTTCAGACAGTATCAGGAGCCTCAACTGTAGAGTTACCTTCTAGCACCCAGACAAAAGAAGGAAGCCAATCCCCAACTTAGAGTGGGTGGGACATGTCCCAAGAAAGCACAGGCAAAACACCAAAGTGTGGGGTGGTGTTCAAAGCTGAAATAGAGACATGGTCAGAGACAGAAATGGGGAACACATACACGGAAGCCAAATAAAGCCACCAACTCTGTTGGAACCATATTGGGCAGATACTAATAGGAATTTAAAAGATGAAGGGTTGGTGACACTTCTGTGGAGTAGTTTTCTTGATGACTGTTGGTCAGGTAGGGCAAAAATCACAAAATCAATATCAGTAGGAGATAAGTGTGAGCAAAAGCCTTGGTTTGAAGAACTTAAAGTGGTGAGAACATGGTGAGAGGACCATGCTGCAGGGCTGAGGTCAGTTAGAATCAGGGCCCAAGGATGCATTGGCTTCTCATCTCCAGGCAATATTTTCCTTGAAGCACACCGTGTCTCGTATGGCACGATCTCAAAACTTTCGAAAAACACTGATATTTTATGTAATAGTCCTTGATTTTTAGAACACCTTGAAAAACACCTAGAGGTGTGATTTGCTCACCAGCTGCCCGTCTGCTACTGCAAGTGTAAGAGCTTCATTTCCAAAAGACCAGCTCTGCCTGCCCGAAACAGACTCTATCTTTGTGTGCTAAAACAAATGAACTGAGATCAATCCATAATCAATTAGCACAGAAGTCACTGGATTATCCCAGATTACCAAACACACATTTGAAGGGATCCTGAAATTGCTGTTTTCCGGAGTCCTATTGCCCAAAGAATTTCTCCATTCTCCAATGAGACATTTGAGGCCACTTCTGGAACTACTCCTCAAAGCTAATGTTTTATTCTTAGAACACACTTACTTCTGACATTTTATTACATAGTAATTCTCTGTTCATAAGTATACCGGCTTATCAATTTTATTGTGAGTGCTTTCGTTGTTGATCTCTAGCATGCAATCATTTTTTCCCCTATGAATCCCTCCCCATGGTTTCTAGAAAATGTATTTATAATTTAGCACTGTTGTAGTCTCACTAACTCAAAAGGTTATTAATACACACTGGTCTTCTGAATTCAGCTCCTCTGCTTGCCTTGCGGGTTCCAGGTGTCACTTTGTTTACTCGTAGGGAGCCTGAAGGAAAGTTCTTTGAAACCAAACATTTATTTTCTCTGCCTTGGAAGGCTTCTCTTCCTGGGTGTCATGTTCTAGACAATTTTTGGAAGCTCAACCTGTTGATTTCCAGAAAAGCATAATTTTACTGCCTTGATTTTAATCCAAGGGCATATAAAAAGTATAAGCATAGCTTTCTTTAGCTTCCTACATTAGGTCTTCTAAATGCTTCTTTATTGCTCTGTTCTAAGGTTTTTAGTTGCTTCTCAGTATGCACAGTCATTCCACATATCAACATATTTTATGATCTATTTTATATGTGTTTATACTACTTGGGTCCCTTCTTTGCTGCAGAGATGGGAGCGGGTGTATTCTGCATTGTCATATTATTGGTGCGTCTGAATCCATATATTCGTGTTGCACCAGACACATTGTCGAGTCCTGTTTGTATTCTCTTGTCTTCACCATTTCTCAGACCCTCAACAACCTCCTCATTTCAGCCACTGACCCTGACATCTACCTGTGGGTCTGCTGCTTTTATTCCTATATGAGATCAAGCAAGTGACATTTCTGGAGTCCCTGGTTTTTCCCACCACTTCCAAATTTAGATTTGAGAAGCACACACTACATGGAATTCTGCTTAGCTTCCCTAAAGCTACCAACGAACCAGCGGATATAAATTTTGGAGGCTGAAGCATCAAGTTCACAGACCCAACACAGACCCAGAGGATATGGGAGATGGAAGAGGGCTGGTGGGTTAATGGCATCACTGTTCATCAGCTGGGCTGCTTCAAGGCAGAACTGGGTCCAGACAGTGCTGCACAGGCCCAGCAGGTTAAGGTGATGGAGTGGAAGTGGCTCTTTGTGGAACAGGAGCCAGAGAGATAATGCTGGCCCCTGCATCTGCTTTCCACTTACCCCTCACTCCAGTTGCCATGGACTGTCTTCTTAACAAGACATCAGCAACTACAGTGCACCCAGAGCTCAATTTTCAAGGAAACTCAGGGAAAGATATCTGTGTATAGGTATGTTTGGATGACTCCATATGTATCTACATACAGATAATCATACAGATAGACACATAGTTTCATGTAGTTCCATGTAGTTTTGGAGTTCCAGTTTTGTG
>NDGN011434373.1:0-10047 GCA_002564285.1 Tympanoctomys barrerae | reverse complement strand
CTAGCTGAAAAACCTCAATTTATGTTCATGACAGTGGGATTGTTTTAAATGTCTACTTTCTTTATAATAAACTGTTGGAAGACTTGACTGTCAAAAAAAAAAAAAAAAAAAAAAAAAGAATTCAGCTGTGAATCCACCAAAACCTAGGCTTTTTTTTGTTAGTAAATTTTTAATTACATTTTCAATTTCATTAACTGATATTGGGTCATTCAGACTTTTTATATCTTCTTGATTCAGCTTTGGTAATTCATGCATATCTAGGAGTCTGTTTCCTCTGTGTTTTCCATCCTATGTGAGTAAAGATTGATTGATTGATTGGATACAAGCTCTCACTACACAGTTCAGACTCATAGAGAACCTCCTGTCTCAGCTTCCTCATGCTGGGATTACAGTTGTGCACCACCATACTGGGCTTCAGGGCCAGCATGGCGTATGGTACTGGGGTTGAACTCTGGTCTTTCTACACTCCAGGCAGGCACTTAGACTGTTGAGCTACCTCCCCAGCCTGAATAAAGATTTTTAAAGTAAATATTGATGATCTTCTGAATCTCTATAGGATCTGTAGAGATTTTACCCTTTTCATTCCTTATTGCATGAATTTGAGTTTTTCTTTCCTTTTTTTTTTTTTTTTGTTTTGTTAATATTGTCTCCAGGTTTATCAATTTTGCTTATTCTCTCAAAGAACCAACTCTTCAATTCTTTAATTCTTTGTATTTTTTCTTAGTCTCCATTGCATTCATTTCTGCTCTGATCTTTATAATTTCTTTACTTCTTTGAACTTTGAGCTTGCCTTGATCTTTTTTCTCTAGACTCTTGAGGTGCAGCATAAGGTTGTCTATTTGGGCTCATTCTATTTTCCCAATGTGAGAAATCACCACTACAAATTTACCTCTTAGGCCTGCTTTTATTCGGTCCCACAGGTGCCTGCAAGCTGTGCCTGCATTTGTTTGATTGTAAATATTGCTTAGTTTCTTCTGTGACCCATTTTTGTTCTGGGAGATCTCATTTAATTTCCACGTGTTTATGGAGTTTTGTGGCTTCTTTTGTCATTCATTTCCAATTTCATTGAGCTATGGTCAGATAATATGCATGGGAGAATTTCAGTTCCTGTGAATTTCCTGAAGCACATTCTACGGGCTAGTATATGGTCTATTTTAGAGGCTGTCCCATTGTTATGGTTTGTATGTATTTGTCCCCCCAAAGCCTAATGCAGTCATTGAAGTACAGTTCTACAGTTTGTGATTAATTTATGATTAAAGGCTAGGATTATGGGTCTGAGTACTGCTGGGATTATGGGTGTGAGTGCTACACCCAGCCTGGGGTGGATTGCCTGAATGTAACCTAAGAGAGACCGAGAGACAGACTTGTTCTCTGTAGCCATTGTTGCTGCTACTCCTCCATTTTGCTCACTGCTCTTTGCCACCACCCTAAAAGGTTGCTTTCTGCCATGTGTCGCTCTGCCTTAGAGCCAGCCAGCTGAGTGTGGACTGAAACCTCCAGCAACTGTGGGCTAAATAAACCTTTCTTTCCTTCATTCTGAATGTCAGGTATTTGTCCCTGTAGTGAAAGAAGGAGTAACTGAAACACCCATGTACAGTTGAAAACAATGTGTATTCTGATGATGTTGGGTGGAACACTCTGTAAGTGTTTACTAAGTCCATTTGTTTACAGATTTGGTTCAGTTCTTTATTATTTCTTTGCTGATTTTTTTGTGTACTTGATCTATCTCTTTGTGTAAGTGTAGCATACAGGTTCTCTATTACAGTTATGTTATTATCTGGTTTTTTATGTCTGTTAATATTTGTCTTATATAGTTGGAGGCTCCCATATTTGGTACATACATATGTATGATCATTATCTCTTCCTTTTGCCATTTTCCCCTGACAAATATGCAGTGACCTTCTTTATCTCTTATGACCATTCTTGGTTTGAAGTTCACATTGTCTACAACCAGAATATCTACCCCTGCTATTTTCTGGGTTCCTATCACATAGAGTATTGTTTTCATCCTTTGCCTTTCAGTCTATGAATGTCTTTTTGAGTTAAATGTGTTTCTTGTATGTGGCATATTGTGAGGCCTTTATATTAATGATTATAACAGATATGTATTGGCTTATCTTTGTCATGCTATTTCCCTGCTATTGGCTCCCTACTTTTTCTCAGTGATTGCTTGTCCTGCCTCGTGGTTCATTTCTATTGTTGTTCTTGGAATTGTGGTCATTTTTATCTCTGTCTAGAATATTTTTTAGTAGTCTTTGTAGGGTTGGTTTGGTGGTCATAAATTTCTTTCATTGTTCTGTGTCATAGAAATACCTTATTTCTCCATGAATTTTGAAAGATAGTTTTGCATGGTACATCAGTTTGGGTTGGAAGTTGTTTTCTTTCAGGACCTGAATACTTCACTTCAACCTCTTCTTGATTTGATGGTCTGTGTTGAGAAATCTGCCATGATTCTGATGACCTTTCATTTATAGGTGATTCCTTTCCCTTCTCTAAGAGCTTTTAATATTCTGTTCTTGTTTTGAATTTCTGGGATCTTGATTATTGTATGTCTGGGTGTAGATTTATTTTAGTTATAGCTAATTGGGGTTCTATATGTGTCACTTTTCTGTATGTCAGATTCTCTTCCTATGCTTGGGAAATTTTCTGCTATTATTTATGCAAATTGTCTTTTTATATCATCTGTGTTGACTCTAGCTTTTTCATTGACATCTCTTAATCTTATATTGTTTTTCTTTTTATCATCTTGCACCTGCTGAATTGTGATTTCCTGGTTATTTATTTTTAAGAGATCTTTCCTTTCATGATCACTAGCTGCAGTGCTGTCTTTAAGTTCTGAAAGTCTATCTTCAGTTTCGTTCAAGTGGTTTTGCCAGCTTTCAATGGAATTTTTAATTTCCCAGATGTCTCTGAATCTGTTTCATCCATTTGAATTCTTTCCTATATTGTTCATTCAAGGTTTCCATTGTTTTTTATGCTCTTATTTTTTTCTATGTCTTCTTTAGATATTCTGAGCAATTCTTTCATTATGGTTGTCTTTTTTTATGTGTTTAGTACAGAGTCTCACTATGCAGATCAGACTTATAGTGATCCTCCTGTTTTCGGCCTCCCCAGCGCTGAGATTATAGGCATGCACCACCACGCCCAGACTTGGTTGCAGGCTCAGGGTGCCAAGGACTGGGCTGGCGTGACATGCAGTAACAGGGATCAAACCTTAGGCAAGCTCTAAGCAGGTGTTTAGTATGCTGAGCTACCTCGCTGGCCCATCATTTCTATTTTTACCTGAGAGATTATTTCTGATATGATTTCTTCTATAGCCTGATGGAGTTGTTTTTTACTTTAGTTACAATTATTTAAGAAATTTCTTGTGTATGGCTTCCAAGTTCTTCAATGTTGATGTATCCTGGACTTCTTGGTGAGCTGAAGGTCTGAGATTGCATTTTTGTCCTTCATTTTGACATTTTCTATTTTTAAATTTTAAAAATTATTTTATTTTCTTTGATGATATTAGGTAGCTATATCACTAATATAAAGGCCTCTTCAGGAATCATCTATACCTCTGGTATTTCTTCTGTGTGTAGGAGACTCTTGGTTGTGTCTGTCCCAAGATCCTCCCTTCCCAATTAATTGAGCATGGAATGTAGGTTTTAGTTTGGCTCAGTCCCCAGTGTTTTGGTGTTGGGCTCTCAGAGGTTATTACCCCAGAGCTTCCCAATATTGTTACACAAGGAAGAATACCTGATTACAACAGATATGACAACATAACTACAGTAGAACATTTAGCAATAAGCACAATTTAGAAGCTGATCAGCTATGGTAATTATTGATTTTGTACCTTAGACCATAGGAGCAAAGTCTATAGTTATATAAGAGAACTGGTGATAAGTTAGGAGTTTGTATGCAAAGTGTTTCCCCTTGTTAGAGTGAATTTACTCTAAATTCCTCCAGACAACACAGTTGCCATGCCTCTAGTGCTTCCTACAGTGGCTGCCTGACCCCACAATGGTAGGAGTATGGGCCAGGCACCAGGGTTCCTCCAGACAGAGGCTCGCTGAATAGGAGAGGGGCAATGGGTGAATACCCCCTCCTGGATGGCTCCTCCTGCATGGCTCACTGAGGTTCCTGCGACAGCGGGTGGAGGGCAGGGGCTATGTTTTTCTTCTCTGGAGCAGCTCACTAAAGCTCCGCTAGTTTTGGGGGGTTTTGTTGTTGTTGTTGTTGTTGTTGTTTTATAGAGAAAGATTACTTTGTACTTTAGGAATAGATTGCAATGACTAGTTGTGGATATATGTATTTACACATGATAAAAATTGTTTAGGACTAAACACACACGTTCTAGAATTACACCTACCACTTCAACAATGTCATGGTCTATTCAATTTGAAACACTTAAATATTGTTATTTTGCACTGTTTGGCTCTGTGTTCTTATAAAATATGAATCTTAAATTTATTTTTTAGGCCAAAGAAAACTGGCCCTTTCTTATCCCTGCCTTCTCTGGCTCTGTGACTGGGAAATGATTATTCTGTGCTTCAGTTTTTAACATTGACCATGAATGTAGCCCAAGAATTTAACCTTTCCTACCTAACAAAAGTACTATGAAATTTGAGTTGATGCCATAAGGGAAATGATGTTTAACCAAAATGCAGAAAATATAGGAACACTATTTTATTCTCAGTAAATGAATTGCTCCAGTCATAGTAGGAAGTCCTAGTTTGCATTTAACTTTAACTTACTGCATTCTGTATTTTATCATTTCACACTTATCTTATTATTTGATTATTTGTAAGTTCTCAGACTTTGTGACACTGAGTTTGTGTACTTCTAAGAGTGTAAATACTCCCTATTGTATTGTAAGGATGCTCTTTTTACGTCAGTAGTAATAACCAGTATGCCAGTAGGCCTTGGCTTCTGGGGCACTCCGCAGAGTTCAATGTATTATCATCTGATTCTGTGATTTTGTTTTTCGCCGCATACTAGTTGAAAAACTGAGCTCAAGAAAGATAACTAATGAGTCTAGTGTTTCTCATTAACTGGCTCCTTTCTTGTAGAACAAACAGAATTTTATTCTAACAGAGGGAATACTGTTTCTTTTATTAAAAGAAACAACCATTTCCTGCTTTTAAAAAGTCATCACTATTGAATTTGAAAGGAAACAGATCCATCCAAACCAAAGGAAGGGTAGTGCTCTCCTTAAGCCCATTGAAAGCCAGAATTCCTCCTCCTCAGATGGTTAATTTGAGAAGGTAAAAGAAAACCTGCCCTGGAAGGAACCAATTCTCAATGTAGAGAAGGTTACTGTTTGAACCAAAAGGAGCTTCTGTGAATACACATCAGCTAGGAAGGCAACATATCTAGAAATATAATCTTTTCAATACCAAAATCTTTTTTTAAAAAAATACAAAGTCAGCTCATTAGAGGAACCAATTAGAGCAGAGATAAATCTGACTGTGGATTCAGGACCTTCCTGTCTCCTCAGCTGCGTGTCATCTTCCACGATGTAAAATATTTGACCTTTCTCTGTGGCTGTTTGCTCACTTACAGAAGGGAATAATACTTTCTCACAGTAGTAAGTGACATGAGTTTCAAGTACTTAACCCAAGACACAAACATTAATACTCAAAAATTATTGGACAGAATCAGGTGACCCTGAGGAATGAACTCTGTTCATTATTTTCTTTATTACAGTTCCGAGTCTTATGACAGGCGAGAGAGGCTTTTGCACCCTCGTAAGCAGATTTCTCAGAAAATAAAATCTGATACTTTTCATATATTTGACATCACAGATGTTTTCTCTTCTGATGAGTAAATATTGTGGAACGTTATAGTAGAAATGTCTTCCAAATATACTTGGCTCAGCAGTTGCTCGCCATTCACAGTTTTATTATAGTCTTTTTATTGTGTGGAATTTCATGCATTATTGGATATGATATGTTAATTGAAAATAGTTTGTGGAATAGAGTTTTGCCAAATCCATTCTTTTGTTAAGCATAAATACATATAAAATAGATGCTTCTCACTGAAGAATTTGAAGTTAAAGCATGCTGTTTTCATTTCAGATCATAGCAGAACTTCAGACAACTATTTCCTCTCTGAAAGAAGAGAGCAGCCGACAGCAGCTTGCTGCGGAGAGGCGGCTCCAGGATCTTATACAAAAGTTTGAAGATGAGAAGAAGCAGCTGATTAGAGATAATGACCGAGCAATCAAGGTAATCTGAGGGCTTCAGTAGCCAGTGTCACCAGCTGCTTTCATGTAATTACAAGGAGGCTACAGCCAGCAGCGGGCGGGCTGGCGGGCGGATGAATGCAGGTACCTGGCTAGCCCACACAGCCTTCAGGAATTCCATTCACTGGACTCTACTTTTGATGTAGCCAGTGACTCAGGCTGCCTTCCCCTACGAGGTCGCAGGCCCGCATAAGAAGTCACTCTTGGCAAGCTCAGTCTGTCCACACTGAACAAATATTTGAGCAATACCTTGTCCTTTCTCCTGAGAATCACTTCGGAATTGTCTCTTGAGATTAGAACGACTGTTTCAGCCTAGGACTGCTGCTGAATGCATGCAGAAGTCAGCTTCCAATTGACATTCTGCTCTCTGCCCACATCCTTTCATTAGGTATTCACATAATGAGAAGTAGCTCGTTTGTTGGAGGCTCGGAATGCCAACCGTTTGATATGCTTTGACATAGTACAGGGTCGATTGTTGCCGCTGAGAACTTAGGTTGTTTCCGAATGACTTCTGAGAATCACACCTTAATAGCAACAAAAAATTCCCTGAACCTGATTCTTCAGGTGATAGGCAGTTAGATCTCAAAGTGGTTTTTTCTTGGCTTCATAGCAGTGGATATTATTGTAAGTGTCTACATCATGCTGTGCTTAATCTGTGAGGATAAGCATCTGGAAACCTTTATAAATAACGTTTAAAAGAGAACAAAAAAATTTTAAAGAATTCCCAGCAAAAGATTATTTTTCAGCGACTTTACTTTGCTATAACAATACTTAAAGCATGTAGAGTAACCATACAGAGCAAAGGAAACTAAAAGGGAAGCGTGGGCTTTGTCCTTGCCGCGTTCTGCCTCACCTCGCCGTCCTCCTTTCCTATCACCATTGTGAGCCATCTCAGTAATTTAGGGGAAAGTGAGTGCGCGGAAGCTGCTTGGGGGCACACACGCCACTTTAAGCATGGACAGTATTCAATAAAATAAAAACCTTTAGGAGCCAGAAAAAACCTGCCAGGCTCCTCCCTCCACAGACGGGTCTTCGGTTTGCTGGACGGCGTGTCTCCCTTACTTCCACCTGTGAGCTTTATTCCCTGCCTGGGCTGAGACCAAAAAAAAAAGATGGTTCTTTTTCATATTCTGGTAATTTAAAAATATCTTTCAAGCCTTTTCACTTACAAGTGTGCAGGAAGTACTTGTTGGTTACAGGACTTTCGCGTGATCGGAGTTGCACACTTTCAAAAAATTGTTTCAGTTCTATGAAAGTTTCATTTTAAGTGAATTTCTTTTGCACTCATGTCCAAATGTCAAATGGTAGGTAATTTCCAAATTCCACGTAAATAATTGAGCCCCACTGTACAAGCAAAGGGAGGTATAAATGAGGTTAGTGCAACATAATTTTAACAGTATAATTACAACATCCTTCTAATAGTTTTTAAAGATTAAAAAATCTCGAAAGATTATAATTAGTGTAATTGCCTGTTTTACATTATTTATTCTTACAGGTTTAATCCATTTACATGTTGAAAGGGAAAACGTTTTTGATCCTCATTTTTAAACAAAGCCTGAAATTACAAGGACTGAGTTTTAAAGAAGGCAGTTTATGTGTGTATATAGCACATAAAAATACATGTGCTATCTGTCGCCTGAAAATAGAGGACTAAAATTATAGTTAAGACATAATTGAGCTTTTTCATGCAGTTTATATTAAAGCGAGTGAGTTTTGTTCTGATTTGGCTTTTGCTGAGCCAGTTCTTTACCTGTTGGCTCTCCCCAGTAAATGTCTCCCTGCTGACATTTATTCAGCATGTACTATAGCCAGGTTCTCACCAGTTTCTTTCATCTTGTATCCTATAACCTCATTTAATGAAGACTTACAATAGTAACTTTTCTCTCCTGAACTTCTTTGTTATCTGTAACTTTTGAAAACTAATCACATAATACAATAAAATTAGCAAATGTCTTCATATCTGGATGGAAAAAATGTTACTTTCATTTTCAAATTCTGATTTATTAGTATGCCACTCAACCTGAAGGGAGAAAAGGTAGATCTAAAGATAGTGTTGTGCCGTTCTTTCAAAAGGGAAACTCCCATACATCCCCGTTTCAGAATACACCCTTTAAGTCTCTTAATCTTGAGCATTTCCAAGTTGAGGTTTCTACCTCCCTGCCTTGCTTTGGGCCACCAGAGCATCCATGCTTTCCTTTACTGACCAAGTGTGGTCCAGGTGGCACTGCCGTGTCCCGATACGCTTCCTCGTCTTGGCTTCTAGAAAAATCGCCACTGGTCCACTCGCTTCCTCTTCACTAAAGTCACTGAGAGTTTTTGAAGCAAGAGTTGGACCAGTTCCTTGAGGTTTACCTGATCTGTGTTTGGTAGATGTAGCTTCTTTTGCCACCCGATTACTCATGGCAAGTTCAAACGCAGAGGCCCTTCAGGCTTTTCCGGGTGGTCTTCAGCAAGCAGCTTCTCAGCCCTGCTGCACGGACCTTCCCTCCCACTGCTCAGGCAGCTCTAGCTTGCTGTGGACTTCCAAGCTCATTTCATACCTTCCCTCGCTGTGTTCTCATCTTGACTTTCCCCTGCCCTCGTGATCATCTTTATGAGGAAGGTGTTGGCATCCTTTTGATCTTACAAATAGGAAAACTGAGGCTGAGATTAAACAACCAGCCCAAGACCGCCTGGCTCACCAGTCTGTCTGACTTAAGATCCTGCACTATCAAACTGCACCTCAGTGCCCTATGCATTTTGAAATTGAATCAAATGATCTAGATCCCAAATAAAACTGGAGATCCACACTTTACACTTCCATCTGCCTGAATGATGTAAAAACTGAAGAACACTACAACTATGGATGAATGTTTTATACATATAGATACTTGGATACTCAGACATACAGATACTCAGAGGCACAGTCACCATGAGGCTTGATTTTCTGGAACAAAATACATTTGTCTGCAGGTAGGACCAGTGCCATCAAAAGTGTGCATGGTTAATTGGCGTACCCCGCACCTCACCTGGAGGTCCATGCCGAGCTGAGCTCCCTGCAGCGACCGACAGTGGAGGTGCAGAGTGAATCCAGGGCTCGTCTCCTGGAGCGTGCCTTATTCCTAGGGAGGGTGAAGTAGTGTTTGGAGAGCACTCAAGGTGTGCAATAGCCCGTTAAATGTCTGAAAGAGCACCAATCTGTGAAATGGAATTTGATAAAACAGTTTTGGAGGATAATTTGGCAATACCTTTCATTATCAAATTGCCCGAGAGACATGCGTGGTCTTTGCCCTATTTCCAGAATTTGCCCTGAGTTAATGACTAAAGTGTTGCACTGAGCTTCAGCTCATCAAGAAGGTGCTTGTCCTACCCCTCATTCAGCAAGGTAAATATTCAATTCACTATTTACCAAGCTCCTGCCGTGCGTAAGCTTTCTGTGCTGCCAGCGTTCCCAGGCCCTCTCCATATCAGGACCGTCTCAAGTAGACTGGAGCCCGCGCTGTCCTGCCTACTATGCGCACATGAGGATGCTCATGAGGTAGTTTTTCTATGAAAATGCAGGTTACAAGACATGTACATAAGAACTATTTTGTCTTCAAATAAAAGTTCTATAAGAGAAAAAATATGGAAATCATATTTCAAAATCTCACTCTGCATGGTGGTTTGTGGTGATTTTTCTGCTTAAAATATAACCACTTCTGTGATACAAAGCAGTAAAATCTTCATTTATTTTTTAGCTAATTGCTAAATTTAAAATGAAGCTTATGAAATGAATTATACTGGCAAGCCCAAGGGCCTGAGTTCAATCCCCGGTTCCACAAAAAAAAAAAAAAAAAAAAAAA
>NDGN011434364.1:0-10136 GCA_002564285.1 Tympanoctomys barrerae | reverse complement strand
AAAAAAAAAATAAAGGCAGGACTTGAACTTGGATAATTTGGCTCCAAAATTTATCTGTTTATTTATTTATTTGGAGTCATTTTTTTCCTAAACAGACATTCTGTTCTCCTAAGGAGTACATGGTGATGTATTTTAGAATGTATTTTACAAGCACAGTTGTAGTCCAAAGTTAAAAGACTGTGTCATTTTAAATTAAATATATCAATTAACACACAGATTTTCCTAGATGTTTTATTTTATGGGAAACATACTAGTAGTTTGCATATCCTAGTGTAAAGAAAAAAATGTATATTCTAAACATGCTTAAAATATGTATAGATAATTATTTGGGTTGTTCCTCTAAGCATTCTTCAATGTTTATAGCAGTATTTTATTTATTATAGAAGACCTGTTTACATAGGGGAAAAAACTTCAATGCAGGTGAAATAAAGACAAATAGTTCAAAACTAATATAACAAAAAGTGGTGGAACGTGTTTAGAAAATTACTTGTTATGATTTGATTTCCTCATATGTGCAGTATCTATCGTCTAACATATTTTAAGATAGGTAAAATACTATATAGTGTTCCTGCGCTTTATAATAGACTTTAATACATTTCTAGAAGCTTTAATTATATTCAAACCGGGCTATCTATCCACACTTAGTTTTCAATATCTTGATCAAACTAGCAGATTTATATTTTTACTAGAATGCCTGATCCTTGGGTAAACAAGAGGGGAATGCTATTTCCGTTGTAGTCAAAAACCAAAGGTAGAGAGGAAGGTAACTGGGACACTGTCCCTCCAGTGCATGGCTCCATGGCTCATTCTGTCCTACAAGTCCCCAAGTCCTACTCAGCTATAAGCTCATGATTTATTAATCTATCAGTAAAATGTGGGCTTTCATGATTCATTCACCATCCGAAAGCCCCACCCGTGAAATTCCAATTCCTTTGATGGAAAATGTTTATCAAAAACATATACAACTCACCACTGGGACTCCCATAAGGAGGGCTTTTATTTTGTTCTGGTCATTTGCTCTACTCTAACTTTTCTGCACAGGAAATGTTATCTGATAAATCTAAGAGGCAATCCTCCACAGTCCCCACTGCAGGCCTGCTGTCCCTTGGGAGTCATGGTCTCTGACTCCCTAGATCAAATGCTCTACTTTTCCAGGCCAATGCTATTGTAAGGGCAGTTTCCCAGAAATTCCTAGAACAGTTTTACAATATCAATTGGGACTGAGTGACAAAATTACCATAAATTGAATCAGAAGGTTTCACAGGGCCAATACATTTTGCTGCTACAATCTTGTCTTTTTCTCATTGATAGAGCTTGCTTCAATCTGTTTTGTTTTGATCTGTTTCCTATACAATAGAATTAAAACATGATCAGGGAAGGAGGAGTGCAGCATACCATCCTTAAAATATTAACAGTGTTTAATCAGTAAGATTGTCTCTCTGTATATTAAATCTCAAACATTTTATTATGAGTAATATGCATATATATACACATATACATAAGTCATGCATATGCTTGTGTGTAAAATATGGAGCATCAGCAAACCTCTGAAAACAACTACTAAGCTACAAGTTGCTGTAATTCTCAGAGCAGAATGGACTTGAAAACCTCTCTGCCATCAATAACCTAATTATTCTTTAAAAATTGCAAACACAGCAGGGGAGAGAGCTTGGCAGGATAAGCGCCTTCCTGGCAATTGCAAGTTTGATCCCCTGTACCACATACTCTCTCAGCACTGGAACCCCAAGCAGGCAGTGCCAGTCCCAGAACCAGGCATAGTGGTGCATACCTATAATCCCAACACTAAGGAGGCTGAGACAGGGGATTACTCTGAGTCCAAACTGAGTAGAGAAACTCTGTATCAAAAAGAGAAAAAAAACTAAAAATTAAAAAATTGCAAACATATTACACTCATGATGTCTCCCTAAAGCATTCATATCCTACCTTAAGAACCTGTAGGTATATAGATTAAATAATAGGAGATAAGGTTGTAGATAGAATTAAGGTGTAGTCACAGCATGGAAATACCTTGCCTGTTCTTCAAAAGGCAGAATAAACAATGTCAAGAATGGCATTAATTCTCAAACTGATATACAGATTTAATGCAATTCCAATCAAATAAAAACATCACCCCTCACAATACTAGACAAAAGAAAAATACTGAAATTCATATGGAATGAGAAAAGACCTAAAATAGAAAAAGAAATCTTGGGCAACAAGAGCAAAGTAGGAGACACCAATATTCTAGATGTCAAATTATAGTACAAAGCTACAGTGATTTTTTTTTTAAATGCATCAAAATGGTTTTAAACTATAAGACTCTGAGTACCAAGCAAGCATTTCTCAACTATAGGGTTTCAGCTGTAGCCATTATTCCAGGAAAGCTCAGGTGGAGAAGGTATAGGGGAGGGATGCTGCCCTTTCCTTCTTCCTCTGAAGCAGAAGCCATAGCCATGGAAGTGCAGGAAGGGAGATAAGTGGATTTCACTCTGGGCAAAGATTTGAAGTGAGACTTCAACTAATTGATAATCCCAAAAGAGTGGCAGAGTCAGCCTGGCATTTTATTGACTGCAGACCCTTGTGATGCAGCATGATCAGCTCCTAGACAAACTGAATTACCAAACATCAAAGATTACTTCATTCGTGCCACTCCCCTGCAGAATGATTGGAATCAGTCAGGATCGGACTTCAGAGTCCTGACCACACATAGAAGGACAATCCATCAATGTTCACAATTAGAAATTTTGATCCTCAGAAACTCATTCTTCCTGTAAAATGAACATTTAAATTCCCTGAATCTGTTCTGTACTTATCTTAAAGAATGTTGTAGACTTCTGAGTCCATTTATCATCCCAGAGAAGCCAAAAGAACTTGTGGAAATGGGAGAACAGATCAACATCAAAGTGATTTCTTTGCTTTCCTAGGAATGCATGAAACACAAAGATATCCTTAAGCCTTTCTTGTTCAGATTTCTGTCAAAAATCTCAGTTCCCACTTGAGAACAGAGTAGGTAAAATGTTACAGACTGGCTGCTTCTGCTATATATTTGCAGATAATCTTCTGAAGCAGTCTTCAGAAGATTTTACCTGTCTACTCACATTTCTTGAAAGTGCTCAAAATCTAATACAGACATAATTGCAACTTCATTTCAGAAAAGCTTGGACAATTATTTCAGTCCTTTAGTAGTTAGCAATGTAATCTTTTTTAGAGTGGCCTCTCTACAAACTGCATTCAGACTGGAGCATTACATGGCTACTTCTGAGTTCTGTGGTCCATGGCCTGAAGCCCTCTAAGTCTGGATATTTTTAAGTCATACATCTGGAATATGCAGAAGCTCTGTGAGATAGGGTCATCAAAACACCTAGCAAAGGTACCCAGGAAAGCTGATTTATACATGGGCTGCCTTTATTCACATTTTTATATTCATTTATAAATCACAATATTGTTTAATATTTCAGCATTTGTAAAATTTGCATACACTGGTGGAAAAATGATGTTCATTTATACAAATATATATGGTTCATTTATACCATATATATATATATATATATATATATTGGTGTGTTGCTATATATGATAGCACTTGGACAACTTCAAATTTAATGAGGTTATGTACATCCTAGATTACATATGCTTTTGTCATTGATCATTTGTTTCATTGCTATGCTGACTGGGATTGAAAAAGAAATGACAATCTATTTCTGCATTTATTTCCCTATGGTACTTTTGAAGTTGCTTGTATGGAATCCATAAAAGACCTAGAAGAGCAATGAATGTGTTAGTGCTTGTGCCACAGCCATATGCTCACATACCAGTCATGAAGAACTGGGCTATCAGTCTCTAGAAAATGCTATGTTGTTAATTTGTTGGTCATCTTAATAAAGAATGAATATCTAAAAATAATACTAGGACAAAAACAGAGAAGTGGATCAATGGAACAAAATGGAGGATGCAGGAACAGTCCCAGGCTATTTAGCCACCTGATCTTTGACAAATGAGCCAAAAATGTAGGCTGCAAAAAAGCCTTTTTGAAAAAATTGTGTAGGGAAAACTGGTTGCTCATATGCAGGAGATAGAATGAAAACCATAACTTTTCAAAAATGTATTTGGTACAGGGACTCCCTATGCAGGTTGGACTCCTATTTTCAGCCTTTTCAGCACTGGAATTACAGGCATACACCACCATGTCCAGACTCTGTGGCCGACACCACATGTGGTGCCAGGGATCAAACCCTAGTCTCTGTGCTTGCCTAAGCAGGTGCTTGGTCCACTGAGCTATCTCTCTGGCCCTAGAACCAAAACTTTTGCTATGTACTTAACTAAAATCAAAATGGATCAATGAGTAAATGCTGAAAGAGACACCTTGTGCTGAAAGCCAAATTAACAAAACTTCCTGAGGGCATAGGTGTAGGCAAACATTTTCTGACCAGAGCCCAAGTGAGAGCACTTCAACCTAATAACGTTTTGTGCTACAAAGGAAACAACCAACAGAATAGGAGACAACCTTCAGACTAGAAAAAAATTTCCAGCTGTACTTCAGACATAGAACCAGTACCCAGAATTTATTTTGATATTCCTCAAAAACCAAGAGCTAGAAGTTCTACTTGACCTCAATATTCCACTACTAGGCATCTTCGCCAAAGAGCTGAAGATCATATTACAGTCATGCATGCATGTGCATGCTTAGAGCAGCTCAACTCCCAAGGGCTAAATCTTGGAAGCTGTCTCTATCACCATCAACAGAAAAATGAATTTTAATATGGGCTATTAATAAACCACAAAAAGGATAAACTTGAATCTTTAACAGGAAAATGGAAACACCTTGTGATCATATGTTAAATGAAATAATCATATGCAGAACTTAAATATGGTTCTCTTTTATGAAAAATCAAAAATATGAATATATTAAAGAGAAAAATCCAACTACATAGAAAGAAACAAGGACAGAGATCTTTTTGCAAGTGGGAAAAGAGCCCAGAGATGGAAAGAGGGAGGTAGGAAGAGAAGAATGGGATGCAAAAAGTAAAGAATAAAAAGGTGTTATATACATGAGACAACTTCTCCTTTATGCTATAGAGACTGTGATCATTGTATTGTGCAAGCATGTACTAATAAAAATAAAAATTAAAAATAATTCATATGCATAAGAAAAACTTATATGTGTTCATTCATAATCACTAAACCCTTAATCCACATATAATTCAGCCAATAAAACAATAAAGCAATCATAGACCTTCATGTAAGGATGAGTACTCAGCTGTTAAAAAAGTAAGAAAATACTGATATCCACAGGAAAAATGAATTTAAAATGTGCGATGACACAGAAAAGAAGCATATTCAAGCAGTAAACTAATGTGCTATCCAATTTGCATTGCCTTCTGAAAAGACAGCATTATAGGCTCAGAAAATACATCTTCATATGCAGGAAATACATCACCTTGAAATAGCGTGGAGGCCTTGAGTGTCAAGGATCAAGCACAAATTTGAGGCATGCAGAAACTGTCCCATATTATGATAGTAGTGTTGTTTACAAAAACACATGAGGTTTCCAACACCTACAGAACTGTAATTTCTCCCATAAAGAGTTAATGGAGCACTGTGTGACTTATATTTCAGTAATGAAGGCTAAAAGTTAAAAAGTATGTAATTAAATGATAGATTATATAATGATATAAAAAGACAAATAACTTATTTTCACATAAAACAAATAGTGCTTTGTTTGTTTACTATAAACTAGCATATTAGTTTCTAAAATTAAGGTACATTCATTTGTATACTCTTGCATATACACATGTACTAATACCATTGTATTTGGCTTTGGAAATTCTATATGTGCCTACAACAAAAAATAGAAACACAAATTGGCAAAAAGAGACAGCAATGCATTCACTACTGACAGTATTGGAAGTACTAAATTAACCATTATTTAAGAACTTCTAAAATATGTAAAATGAACAGACTACTGTCTTTATGAAATCACCTTAATACTTCTTTGCTTAGAAACAAAACACACATGTACACACACACATAATTGGACCTTGCTATCAAAACATTGTCCCCACATATCTACAAATGTACAAGATATTCTGAATTCTATTTTCCCTTCAAAGCTCCACAACAGAAAACCATGGAATATATTTATTTTATCTACATATAATTTAAATACAATTGAACATATAACATAAATAATTGGCTGTGATTATAAATCTTGATTGTCAAATTGACTGAACTCAGAGGTGCCTAGCAGATTAGTATACCACATTACTGGGTGTTTGTGTGTGAAATATATATATATATATATATATATATATTTAAATTTATATATATTTATTTATGTATTTATTTATGTGTATACATACATATATATATTTCACACACAAACACCCAGTATTTATACACATAAAAATATATATATATATACATATATATATCATACACAAACACCCAGTATTTAAACACATAAATATATATAAATATATATAAATATATATAAATATATAAATATATATAAATTTAAATTTGAATATATTTATTTATGTATTTATTTATGTGTATATATACATATATATATTTCACACACAAACACCCAGTATTTATACACATAAATATATATACATATATATATCATACACAAACACCCAGTATTTAAACACATAAATATATATATATATATATATATATATATATATATTTCACACACAAACACCCAATAATGTGCTGTATTTATTTATTGGAATTTTATATTTATATATGTTAGAATTTTATATTTTTATATATCTCCTGTTTTACATATGTATATGTGTTATACACACCTGAGCAATTAATTCTGTTCCTATAAAGAACACTGACTAAGACATTGACAAATGATGAAGGAGAAACTTAAAAGAATAAAATCATATGGTTTATATTGGATATCATGCATTTAATGAGTTTACAGTAATTTTGTCTTTCCTGTTATACTTCTTAGAGTATTGCTTTAAGAGTATAAATGTCACACAATTAATATAGTGACAGTTAAGATTATCATTATGTTCAGTGAGTGATCGTTATCCAACCTAGATTATGTAAGTTGATGAACAAAATGAAAGTTTATATTATTTATCATAATATAAACTTCACTGGCATACATAAGACTGGTTCAAAATGTGCATTTGTGCATTTAATATCAGCTATTGATACATAACCTCTGAGTGATTATAGTGATTATAATTATGCAGAACAAAACAATTAACATTTTACATTACTTACATAAATTTTAATTAGTAATGTATATCCTATGAGACATAGTATTTCTTACTTATTTATGTTTTACATGAATATTAGAATATTCTTTTTTCTTTTTCTTTTTTTTTTTTTTTTTTGGTAGCAGAACCGGGGATTGAACTCAGGCCCTTGCGCTTGCCAGGGAAGCGCTTATTCCACTGAGCCATCTTCCTGGCCCCCCTTTTGTCTGCTAAATAATAACATTGCTTGTGTATCATTTCCTTTATGTTTTTTTAAAAAACTTTATTTTGTAATATATTTACAAGTACATAGTTACTTTGCAACTAGAAATTGACGATCAAAATTGTCTCTCACAGTAAATGGTATAAGAAACATCACTACAAATCTATTCATATTAAAAATCAGAAAAGAAGCCATATAAAGATAGTTTTTACAGAACAAATTTAAATTATATTGTAACTGGTTTACCACAAAATAATAAATATCGAACTACAAAGTAGAGTACTTTTTAACAAAATTCTCTCTGGTTTTGTTTCTCAGCCTTGTCTTGTGAAAAATTTAACTAATAAGTAAGAAGACAGAGTGCATGATTTTAATATTTGTAGATACAGTAAGTAGGTTATGATAAATAATGCAATAGGAACAAAATCAAGAGAAAATAAAATGGCTTAACCATCTGTTACGCTTTGTGGAAACCCAGACAAAATTTGTTAGAACTCAAACAAAAGTCTGGCACTTTTCAAATCTCAGTAGTATAATTTCAGAGAACAAGCAAATTTGGAGTAGTTCCTTTCAAAGTTCCAGAGATTTTAATTGAACTTGAAAATATGCTATGATTTATAGAATGATGTTCCTAGAAATTCTAACACAGAATTTCTGCACTAGACAGAGTGCAAAAACTAAAAGGTTCATTTGGGTTTTATATCCCACTGTTCTCCTGGCATAGTGGGCAATTTCACACTAGAATTTATTTCTGCCTTTGTCAAGTGGAAAAACTTTCCATCTGCTTCTGGTTATTTTTTCATTAATCAAATCTAAAGCCCAGGGCCCAGGAACTTAATTGTGCCCTGAGCCCTCATGGTGCAGTCAAGGAGGGACACTGCATTCAAAGTGGAAGTGTCAGTGCTGGGAGAACTGTTCTGGGCATAGCTGAGGCACTGTGAGTGTGGAGCTCAGAGAGCAACAGACTGACAGGTGACACTGACAGCTCTCCAGAAGCTGAGCTGGGTGGATGGCTCTGTGCTGGTTCAGTGTGCACACTGTCCTGGTGCTGTGACTGCTGTCCATCTGCTCCGCCTGAGGAGCTGAAGCTTTTCTCATGGCTTCTCTTCATTTGATCTCTTCATCTTCATCTTCCCTTTACTGTGAAAAAAGTAAAGCCACACACCACCTAGTCATTTCCAATTAGTTGTGCAGCACTTGGTTTGGTATTTGAAAGGTGAAAGCCATCCAATGAGCATATTATGTATCTTGTTCTAGCAATCATAACTGACACATTGAGAAGCCCTTGCCTAATGGTTTGTAATATTAAGAATTTAATAACAGAAATATGTCATTGTGGATAACCTTTGACACTTACTGTTTTTTTTTAAGTGGGACCTTAAATAAAAGTGATGTTTGTATGGTGTAAGCAACACCAAATAATGTAACTCCATGATTCCATTTCCATTTCTAAATTGAGAAAAAAATCCCTTGTTATTTTCCAACCCTCCCCTTCCTTTCTTTTTTCATATGGTCATCTAAGAATGCTAAACTAATCTCCAACTCAAAATGATTTCCAGTGTTTAGATTCTCAGGCAGTGACTTGATGCATTCTTGGGACTCCGACCCTCTTGTTCTCAACACTCACTCTTCCTGCTCGTGGATACCTTAGAAACATCAGTGCTGTGCAGCGCTGTGTGCAGTATAAAAACACGATGATACCTTGATTTAACAGTCAAGAAAAATGCAGCGATGCTACATCTAGAATACAGGCAAGGATTTTTATTTTTTATATAAGTTTTATTGAGAAAGAAATAGCACTGAGACAGTTTCAAAACAGGTTAGAAGGACATTTACAATAATTAATACAGTGCATATTGCTATCTTCATAGTTGTTATTCACAGTACAAGATGCAGACATGATATCTTGTCTAAAGACTATTAGTATAAATCTTGCCTCTCATTGAACTAAGAGAAAGTAGCTGTATATCTATCCTAACTATTTTGTATATACAGACGTATTTTTTCACTACAAAATGGTCTTACATTTATATCCCCCTTTTTTGTTTAGTTTTATCAGAGATGGATATTCCATTGCCATTCAAATATTGTAGGTGCTTGAATTCAGCAAAATAATCCAATATAGTCCAGTAGTCCATAATAATAGTGGGTTATCTGCAAGACCGGCAATGTCAGAAGTTGTTGACTTTATTTTTTAATAGCTCAGCATATTAATATGGCTTTACTTTTCATACCTCATTTTTATACTTTTCGGCTGGATGGTTAAGACCAAGGTAAAGTAAGACCTATATAACAAAACTGTAACTTTTGTATCTGGCGAGGTCAGCCAAATACTCTCAGGATTTACCCTGAATCCCTGTTCAATAGTTTGTAGATCTTTTGTCAGTGTCAGCCATGTGGATGAGTCATGGCCATTCATTGACCAATTTGCTCTCTCTGAAAGCCTGAGAGAATGTTTTCTCTCCATGTGACTCTCCTTAGATACAATTCTACATCGTCAGTCACTTTCCTCAATGGTCCCATAATCTCCTTAAACAGAAAATTTGGGACACCACTGAGTTAAAGGATGTTCTCTTACGTCCTGAGTCCTCAGAGTCTTTGTATGGCTAGGGCCAAAATGTTGACTGTCCTTGTAGCCCTTCTTTTTCTCTAATTTTTTTGGTCTGCAAACTTAAGTTGTTAACCCTCCA
>NDGN011434360.1:0-10114 GCA_002564285.1 Tympanoctomys barrerae | reverse complement strand
TTTTTTTTTTTTTTGTGGAACCAGGGATTGAACTCAGGCAGCACTTATTCTATTGAGCTATCTCCCTGGCCCCATGAAGATAATTTAATTGTAGAATATATACAGTAATTGTTGATAAAGAACCATTTTGGTTTGGTTTGCTTTGGTTTGATTTGGTTTGGTTTGGTTTGACAAAGGGTCTTGCATCAGGCTAGCTTTGAGTTTACTATGTAGCAGGTTGACTTCAAATATACAGCAATCCTCCTGCCTCAGCCTCTTGATTGCTGAGATTATAGGTGTGTTCTACCATGCTTGGCAAGAACAATTTCTTTAATAGCATTTTGACTTCCTGTAGTATAGGAACTATTAAACATTGGATTAGCTACTGGTTTAGTAAATATTGCTGAGTTAAACTGAATGTTTAATTCTTATATAGGTGGCTTGTGAGAGAATAATAACATTAAGTTCTATTTTTCTATGTAATGTAGATTGCTGATTGATGAAATCTAAAGGTAGAGGGCCAAGCACCTGCTTTTGCAAGGGCAGGGACTAGGGTTGGATCCCTGGTCCCTCATGCTGCTCAGGCCCCGCCCCCCAGGGTGTGCTGAGCCAGTGACCAAGTCCAAGCGTGGTATGCATGCCTGTAATCCCAGCGCTGGGGAGGCTGAAAACAGGAGGATCATTACGAATATGAGCTGCGTAGTGAGACCCTGTACCAAATACATAAAACAAAACAAAACAAATCCAAAGGTAGGATTTTGGCTAACTATTGGGATAGGACCATTCATTTGTTGTTCCTGTGATTTACGTTATTACGTAGTATGTTTACTGGTTTACAGAGATGATTTTGAGCACCATTACAAAGCTTACCTAGCATTCAAGATTAGGTTTGTCTTTCTGCTCTAGAGGTATTCCCTGACATTTTAAATGTAAACAGGTGTGCATACCTGTTTACTTATTACTAGGACGTGTTTGTCATAATGTTGGTATCTTGCTTAGATAAGACAAGCAAGACCTATGATAGGTTGCAATTCCCTTTGTCTTTATTGTCATGACACTGTGGACCATAATGTAGTCAACAGTAGTGTGGAAGTGGGTATCAAAGTTCTGCAGAGAAAGCAGATAGCTATCTGGCACACAGACTATACAGATGAAGAAGAGGACAGTGTTTTCAGCTTACATCAGGAAAGGAAACTAAGAGAAAGAAAAGGAATAGTGCTGCTAAATGAGTTTAGACTATAAATATTATAAATGAATATATTTTTAACTTGAATCTTTTCTTACATTGTAGTTTTCTAAAATTTGGCTTAATTTCTTGGTAGTGAAGAATATGAGTAATAAGGAACTGTGTGCTGCTCATTTTTTTAAAAAATTCACTAAGGCTGTTTCTTATCACATTCATAAAACCATTTTTGTTTCAAAGATATTACCTAAATACACTTGAGGGTGTCATTTCTCACATATTAGTTAAGTTAGATCAATATAGTACATTTAACATTTGCTCATCCTGATATTGGCAAACTACTTGATCAGCCTTTTAAAGAATTAGGAAATTGATAGTATTCAGAGTAAAACAAATGTTTTACGTAACCAAAATTTATATAGTTCTACGTACTACCTTTATTATCTGTGAAATGTTGCTCATTAGAATTACCTAAGGATGAATGTAAGGGTCAAAACTAAGATATTTTTTAAGTGAATTAGCAACACTTGGCATATGTACTTCTACCTTTTTTTAATGGGTTTTGAAGCTTTTCTTTTAGTTTTGTGAAACATGGGATATTATAAAATTATGTGGAATGTCTAAAAATGTTTAGCATTGCATTTGTCACATCCTTAAAATGTTGACAATAGGTTTGCTATTTAATGTGATAATACTGGTACTATTTTTCCAGTTACTGTCCTGTTTTATTTTAATTATTTTTCAAAGTTGAGCAATTAAGTTAGTTTCTTAATGGTTTTAATCTTTTGCATTCCATGGTACACTAAACTGTTCATAGAAATAACTAAAAATAAAAAATTTTACTTGTAGTCAACCATATTTATCTTGATTGGAAGGAAAATAATTTTAAGCAACTCCAGGCATGAGAAGGTAGCAGTGGTATAGTATTCAGATATACTGGCTAGATTCAAGTCCTGACCCTTTAGTAAGACGCTTTTTTTAGGGAAGGGTCTACAGGGTGTTCAGGGTCTCACTAGTAGATCATACTCTTAGTGATCTGCCTGTGTACAGCCTCACAAGAGCTGAGGTTAGAGGCGCATGACACCATATATAGTCTCACTTGCCATCTCAGCATACCCTGCGGGCGGGACCAGCACAGCAGGCCCAGGGAGCAAACCCCTGGCTCCTGTGTCTGCTTGCAGGCACTTTAATATTAAGATGCTTTATCTTTCAGATAGTACTACTTGTTTTTTAGGATTATTGCAAAGATTATATGCAATGATGTTTGTAAAATACTTCAAACAATGACATATGGTCTGTTGATAGAGCTCAGTGGCACTATGACTCCCTGGCAAGCCCAATGTCCTGCTTTTGATTCCCAGTACCAGAAAAGAACAAATAAATAAAACAGTGGCATACTAGCTGGGTGTGGTGGTAAATGCCAATAATCACAGCACTTGGGAGGCTGAGACAGGAGAATGGTGAGACCCTCCCCCATATATTGTACTTTGAAGAATTCAGGATAGCAGTTATCATTAAGATATTATAGATTCTTAATCTGTTTTGACTACTCATTTTCACCTAATTCACATTTTCAAATTATCTAAATTTTTAAAACACTGTCGGTATTTCATACATGAGTTTTATTTCTAGTGTATCAAGGCTTAATGAATGAACTCGGAATGGTGATGCCTGTTTATAATCATCTGCTCAGGAGGCTGAGGCAGGAGGACTGCAGATTCAGTCACCCAAGGCAAGTCAGTGAAACCCTGTCTCAAAAAATAAAAAAAGGACTGGAGATATAACTCAGTGGTAGAGTACTCCTAGATTTACTCCCTGATTCAGCAAAAAGCAAAAGAAGTAATGAATGGTAACTGTCATAGAACTTTAATCTATCACCATACAGATAGACTGATGATCATTTAGAAGCCAGGAAGCAAATGAGGTTAATTGCCTCACCCAAATTCACACAGCTAATGATGACCACAGTGCAGTTAGAATCCATATCTTCTATGTCTTCACATTGTTAATCTGTTAAATTGTAGCTATAAAGTTTCTGGGCATTATACCCAGATTTGTTGTACATCTACTTGTCCAACTAATTGTTGAATTGGTAGTCTGTCTGGAAAATAAGAGTATTATGAGCACAACTTTATACAGTTTTGACAACTTTGTATGGATTTTGAGATTTTATAATCAATTTGGTTTTTCAGATTTGAACTGAGAGAATTTTCATGTCCATGGTTGCTTTATAGTAAAGTTGAATTAGTTCTGTTAAGTGCTTGTATCTTAATACTTGCCTTAGAGTGACTTATGTGGTGTTTTTTAAAATGTCATTTTAAAAATTAAATTTACTATAGTAAAAGGCATTGGGCTAGGGAAATAGCTCAGTGGTCTAAATGCCTGCCTGGCAAGCTCAAAGACCCGGGTTCAATTTCTAGTACAGCATGTTGTGCCAGCCTGGATATGGCCAACCGGGTCACCAAAACAAAATATGGTGGCATATGCTTGTAATCGCAGTGCAGGGGAGGCTGAGACAGGAGGATCGCTATGAGTCTGAGCTGCATAGTGAAACCCTGTACCAAATAAATAAATAAATGTTTTGGTTTTTTTTAAAGACACATTGCTTTTCCCTTTGCTTTGATACTCTAACTCCAAATTGTTCTTGCCTCCTTTTTTTTTTTTTCTGTGCCAGGGATTGAACTCAGGGACCCTGTGCTTGCCAGGCAAGTGCTTATTCTACTGAGTTATTTCCCCGGGCCCCTGTTCTTGCCTTTTTCTAAAGCATTCTGTAAGTCTTTTTGGGTGTCTTTAGTTGTGTTGTGTGTTCACAATGTTGATTCTTCCTATCCAGGAGCAAGGAATATCTTTCCATTTTCTGGAATCCTCTTAAACTTCTTTTTTCAGAGTACTATAGTTTTCACTGTATAAATCTTTTACTTCTTTTGTGAGATTGATCCCTAGGCATTTCTTTGGATGCTGTTATAAAAGGTGTGATGTCTCTGATTTGTATCTCGGTGTGTCCATTGTTTGTATACAGAAATACTATTGATTTATGAGTGTTGACTTTGTATCCGGTTATGCTACTGAATTTGGTTATTAAATCTACAAATCTCTTGGTGAGGTTTTTGGGGTCTTCTGTGTATAATATATCATCTGCAAGTAATAATTTCACTTTTTCCTTTCCAGCCATTGTTCCTTATGTACTTTTCACTTGTCTAATAGCTCAGGCTAATGGTTCTCAAACTATATTGAATAGGAGTGGTGACAGTATACATCCTTATCTTGTTCCTGATTTGATTGATTGATTGATTGATTGATTGATTGATTTTTGCGGAACCGGGGATTGAACTCAGGCCCTTGCTCTTGCCACGGAAGCGTGTATTCCACTGAGCCATCTCCCCGGTCCCTTATTCCTGATTTTAAAGTGAAAGCTTTCAGTTTTTGTCCGTTTAGTATGATGTTAGCTGTTAATTTGTCATAATTTGAATGAATGTTGGGCTTTGTCAAAAGCTTGTTCTGCATCTGTTGAGATGATCATGTGATTTTTGTCTTTGGCTCTGTTGATGTGTTTTATATTTATAAATGTGTGTATATTGAACCATCCTTATATTCCTTGGATGAACCTCACTTGCTCATGATGTATAATCTTCTAGATGATTTGCTGCATTCTGCTTGCTATTATTTTATTGAGCATTTCTGCATCTGTGTTATATTGGCCTGTAGTTCTCGTTTTTGGTTGATTCTTTGTCTGGTTCTGGTATAAAGATAATACTTGCCTATAGGAATGAGTTTGGAACAATTGTTTTTCTTTCTGATTCATTGATGAGTTTGAGAAGAATTTGCATTATATTGTAGAATTGAGCTGTGAAGCCATCAGGACGTGAGCTTTTCTTACTTGATAGGTTTTTATTACATTTTCAATTTCATTGACTGATACTAGGTTATTCAAAATTTTTATATCTTCTTGATTCAGCTTTGGTAATTTGTCTGTATCTAGGAATCTGTCCTTTTCTTCAGGGTAAAGATTTTCATATTGAGTATTGATAATCTGTATTTCTATAGAGTCTGTAATGATTTTTGTCCTTTTCATTCCTTATTGCATGAATTTGAATTTTTCTTGTCTTTGATAAGGCTGGCTAGAGGGTTATCAATTTTAATTATTTGTTCAAGAACTAGCTCTTTAATTCATTATTTTTTTGTATTTTCTTTGTTTTCTACTATGATCTTTATAATTTTCTGCCTTTTGTTGGGCTTTGGGCTTGAATTGCTCTTTTTGTAAGAGCTTGAGGTGCAGAGTACAATTATTTATTTTGGTTTGTTCGGTTTTCCTGATGTGACAATTTATCTCTATAAATTTCCCTCTTAAGACAGCTTTCATTGCATTTCACAGGTTCTAGTTAAGTTGTATCTGTATTTTCATTTGATTGCAAATCTTTTTTAATTTGTTATTTAATTTCATCTGTGACCCATTGATTGTTCAGAAGGGTGTTGATTTCCATGAGTTTGTGGAGTTTCTGCCCTTTCTTTTTTTTTTTTTTTTNCTTTTTTTGGTGGAACCAGGGATTAAACTCAGGCCCCACTTATTCTACTGAGCTATCTCCCTGGCCCCTTGCTGTTTCTTTTGTCAATAATTTCCAGTTTCATTGTACTATGGTCAGATAGTAGGCATGGGGTAGTTTCAATTCCTTTGCATTTATTTAAGCATGTTCTATGAGCTAGTATATGGTCTTATTTTGGAGAATGTCCCATGTGTAGCTGATAAGAATGTGTATTCTGATGTTGTTCAATGGAACACTTTGTAAAGTTCCGCTAATTCCATTTCTTCACAAGTTTGGTTTAGTTCTGTTATTTCTTTGCCAATTTTTTTGCCTAGTTGAGCTCTCTCTTTGTGATGATGGGTTTCTAGTCCTCTGTTATGATTGTGTTTTTGCTTATTTGATTTTTTCATGTCCGTTAAAGTTTGTGTTATATAATTGGGTACTCCTGTATTTGCATCTTTGCAAAACTTTACGTAAGATTCCTGCAATAGTAATTAAAATATAAGATTTTGTGTGCAGAGTCTTTGTCCTCATTTAGAACTTTGATGAAATGGCCCTATTTTCATATATCTATATTTGCCCATCAGGACAACATGTCAGAATGTATTTATGCATAAAATAAAACCTGCATAATACAGTCATTTGTGATTGCAGCTTAAAACGGGGAAAAATGAGCTTAAAATATGTGTTAAAAGGGAGCTGGGCAGATGGTTCAGCTTGCAAGTTCAATCTCTGGTTCTGAAAAAAAAATGTAAAATATCAATGTCAGTTTTCATCTAGCTTGCAGATCTATTAAAGTTGACAGTTCAGAGGGAAAGACGGAATGATAGAAATTATGCTGTCAAGATTTAGTTTCAGTAAAATGTTTTTTACAACATTTGGAGAACCTTCTGTGCTGACCACTGTTTTAGGTAGTTAGAATATTTTTGGGTATAAGTTGTTGTGTTTTCACTGTGTCCCATTTGACCATCAGAGCCAAGGGAAGTTGTACTCTTGAGGTTGGCTTATCCTCTTTTGGGAAGTTTGGATTATTGCCTTGTTGCCAGTCCTAGTGACTATGGCCTTGGCATCTGTTTCTCGTGTGTAAGAGTTTATTTCAGAAAGAATACCTTATAGTTCCCAAATACTGTGTATTTATGAACTCTTCTTTATTTTCCATGTGACCACATCTAGTTTGTTATTAAAGAGTTGTTCTTTTTTTTTGGCGGAACTGGGGATTGAACTCGGGCCCTTGCGCTTGCCAGGGAAGCACTTATTTCACTGAGCCATCTCCCCAGCCCCATGGTTTGTTATTAGAAGTGAGAAATTTTGAAACCACAGGGTATGAAAAAAAATTTTAAACTGCATGATATACTATATTTATTTAACCATATTGTCCTTTTGAATTTTTATTTTCTGCTATTGAAAATAGCAGTGACCCCAGGAAGCAGATATAACTTTTTTATCTTCATTGAGTCATAGTACAAAAAAATAAAGTGTTTAAAATAAATAAAAATAAAGTTTTAATGGCCTTGAAAGAAAGCTGCACATTATTTTTTAGGAAAATTGTACTTAAATATATATATAAATGCTGATCCTGGCTCTGTCATTTCCTACCTGTGTGATTTTGAATAAGGTACTTAGCTTGGACCATGCTAAGCCCCAGGACCCTCATCTCCAAACAGGAAATAACCATCCCTCCTTAAAATTGTGGTTGTAATTGTTATTGGTCGGGTGTGCGTGGCAGGCACTTTGAATCCCCTGCTGCCTTCTGTTGTTGTGATAGAAGTAGAAGCCACTAATGATTCCATTTTCCAGGGTTTGAGCAAGGAAGGGCTATCATAGTCATAAGTTTATATTATTTGGAAATGTGCTAACATTTTTGAAATTCCATATTTCTGTACTAGTTTCCTAGACTTTTGCTTTTCAGAACTATTGATACACAGTAAAGTTTTAAATACTCCAAAGAAGGTAAGGAGGCAAATTTTATTTCATTTGGAGGTTTGTGAAACTCATTAACTTTGGACTACAACTGAATTGCTAACACTTCTGTTATTTGAGGTAAGATCTGCCACTGAATGCTCCATAGATGGATTAAGAATATAGATTTTTGCCTATGAGAGGAGCAGAGTAAATAGGCACTTTTGTCATAAACACTTTCTGGATATATTCTAGGATACAAGAGTGAACAAAACAGACTAGCATACATGCCTGGGTAAAGGCTATGTAAAGTATTTTTTATGCTGGCTAATTGAATGGAAGAAAACAAAGCAGTATGGAATAAAACAGTGTTGGGAGTAGTCAGGGAAGGCTTGCCTAAGCAAGTGATGCTTAAATGAAGATGAGAGAGTTGAAGTACCTTGCAAACTTCTAAAGAAACCAAGATCTGGGTGAGGAGGAAGCAGTACACAGCAGTTCAGGAGAGGCTGAGGCTGCTGGGACACCTAAGGGTCACCAGATCATAGGTAGAAATGAAGTCATGGGTGTGAATCACAGATTGTTTGGTAAGTACAAATGAAATGAGAAATGTGGAGAGCTGAGGAAGGAGCTCTGAGTAGCACAGATGGTGGGCATAGAGAGTACCCTACACACAAGATTTAGGAGCAGCCTCCTTGGGGGCTGATGGTAGAGGAGAATGGGGTTACTGAGGCTATGGAAAGGCCGTGTCTTCTGGCTTCTGTATCTTTTCAATGCTCTCTCTCAACCAAATTAGCTTTTGAATGTAGCTGTCTTCTCCCTCACCCTATAGTAATGCTTTACTTGAGACCTACCTCATTTGTTTTTAGGAGTATAATTATCTATTATATAGTTAGTCGATTATATGGTCTCTTTACTCCTAAACTTACTCTTAGCCTTCCGCTTTTTATTTTGGCAGTCTAAAATACCTAAACTTCGTTAGTGGCTCTCAATCATCTTGAGGATGAAGCCTAACCTCAGCCTGGCATAAGATGCCCTTCATCATCTAGTCGTGTGTATTATTCTCACCTTCTGCTTCTTTACCCCTTCACATTCTGAATTTCATGCATTCAAATGATCTGTCCCTTTTAAAAGAACACTTCTTTGCCTCCAGGTCTCTTTACATGCTTTCTGTACTTCCAAGAATGACTAACTCTCCATCATATTCATTAACCCTGCACATTTCACTGAAGTGTTTTTTCTGACTCTGCAAAGTCCTTTCTGACTTCCAAGCAAAAGCAGGCCTTTCTTCCTGGGCTGGCTTTCTGAGTGTGCATATCTCACATGTGGTCCTAATGCATAGTCTACAACTATCTTTTGCTTGTTTCACTTTACAGTTTATGAACTTCTGGAAGGCAGCAATTTTGACACATGAAACTTTGTACTTCTAATGCTTGGCTCAGTGTAGTAAATGCCTCCAACTGTGGCCCTTGGACCAATCGTGTTAGTATTGCTAGGAACTTGTTGATAATGAAGATTATCTGGTCCTGCTCTATACTTTTATTGAATCAGAAACTCAGGAAGTGGGGACCAGGAATTTATTTTATCTGGCCCCAACATGATTTTGACACATGATTGAGAACTATTAATCCACTTAAATTAATGACAGCATTCACTGAGATGAATAAACTCGTATCATAGTAAATGGAGATGAGCTATTGCACTTGGAGTTATCTACCAAAACCTAACACTGTATTCTAATGATGGCTGCAGTAACTTACAGTAGTGAGCCTATACAAGTAGGATTAACAGTATTTTTTATATCTTAAATTCAGAATCAAAATCTGTTCTGAGTCTATTGAGTAAAACCTTGAGGTTGGAAATTGAATCAACTAAAAGATCATTTTCTTAGAGACAGGGTCTCACTATACAGTTCAGACTGGCCTTGAACTAACTCACTTTTGTAGCACAGACTGGCCTTAAATTTCTGATGATCCTCCTACCTCAGCCTCCCAAATGCTGGGATTATAGGTGTGAACCACCACTGCTGGCCTACCAGTTTATTATTTTACAAAAAACTGCCCAATTGTAGTGCACATCTGTAATCCTAGCACTCAGGAAGCTGAAGCAGGAGGATTGCCATGAGTTAAGAGGCTAGCCTGGGCTACATAGAGAGTTCAAGGCTAGACTGTGGGGGGGGGGCAGGAAATATATATATATATATATATATATATATATATATATAGTGACCCTATCTCAAAAAGCCAAACAAAACAATACAACTACTCATAATTACCACTATCAGAAATAACCAAATTACTAATTCTATCTAGGTAATGCCATACTTTTTATTCTTTACCTTATCCTTTAAATTTCCTACAAGTATAAATCTTAGAAGCTTTCACACTTAAATTTTTGAAATATTAACAAACAAGTAGGAATAAACACATTGGGATTTTCTTTTATTATTATAACTTTTTGTTTGTTTGTTTTCTTTGTATTTTAGGGAAAGGTCTACAGGGTGTTCAGGGTCTCACTACTAGATTGGACTCGTAGT
>NDGN011434357.1:0-15938 GCA_002564285.1 Tympanoctomys barrerae | reverse complement strand
CATTCTCTTAATTCAATGAATAGAGAGGTTTGTTCTAATAGTGTTTGAGACAGGATATCAGATGTGCGTCTTATACAATGAATAACCACTAAGACAATATGCAATGTATTAATTATTGAAAATTACTAGTAATTAGTTGTGAAACTGTCTCATTGCTATTTGTTTCTCAATAAAAATATTTTTAAAAATTTAAAAATAAAATATGTTCTTAAATTAAAAAAAAAAAACCAGAAATCACATCTGGCCTAGGGAAAACATGCATAATCACACATATAGTCCATAGAAAAGGCTTTGCTGGATGGGGGGATTACTCTCTAGCTAGAGAAGCAACTAAGGGGCTGGGGTAGGGAGTACCATGCTATTTCTGTATGGACAGAAACACTATTAAATTCTCATATCCCAGGGAGTCAGGATCCAACTTAAGAACAACCTCACCTCATAATCTAGGATCTTTACCATAAGTCGACAGTAATAGCAGAATGCAGCTGAAGTTGCCTCAAGATACTCTGAGGAGCAGAGCAAAAGGAGGACCCAAAGCTAAGAGAGGAAGTAAAGCATTTTAATATTAAATTAATTTTAATATTTAATATTAAAACTTAAATTTTAATATTTAAATTTTATAGGAATTTAAATACTTTGAAACCTATGGCTGTAACAAACAGCACAGCTCAACTTTTTGCCACTATACCATAAATCCCATACTAGAGCCATTTTAATTCCATTCGTATTGCCAGATATATATCCAACTTTCATCAAAAAAATTATATACATGGAAGGAAAAAAATCCCACAGATTAACGAGACAGCAATCATTCCAGAAATACTCGCTTTCTCAGAAATTAAATTTAAAATAATAAGTACTATATGTATGCACAGAAATGGCAACTCTAATAAACAATCAAAAGAAAATGCTAGGGAAAAAATGCCTGTAATACGTATAGTGTCTTCGCTGAGGTCGTCCACAATCTCAACACTGCTTAGGAAAGAATCAGGGAACTTGGAGATGCATTTGTGAAACTACTTCAAACAAAGTGGAAAGCGAGAAATTAAAAACACAGACTATAACATCCCATGACTGGAGCAGTGGGAAGAAATGTAACATGTACGTTATTGAAATACGAGAAAAGAAAAAGAGGATAAAGAGGAGAGTTTAGGTCAGTGGTAGCAAAGCTATGGCACATGTGCCACAGGAGGCTGATGGGCCATCGCTCCACAAAGTTCCTACCACTGGTTTATGTAATAATGAGTGAGACCATTCCCATGTTAGTAACAGATATCAAACATTTCTAAAAAATTTAGGGAGCACAAGATTCTAAAACAAATACACCTCTTACCTACAAAGGGAAAAGAGTAAGTATTCCAAGAGATTTCCCATCAAAATGCTCAAACAAGAAGAGCGCAGAATGAAAGCTGTGAAGGTCCCTTCTATGTCCAGGAAGGGTATCCTTCAAAAGGAATAAGTGCAGGTAAAATAAATTTCTTTATTTTTAGTAACTAATCTTGAAAGTAACTGTTTAAAGCAGCAACACCACTGTACAGATTTTTATACCAAGTTGGCAAGATGAATTACAGTAATGTCACAAGAAGTACAGGGGAGGAATAGAAAAAATAGTAAGGGAGATACACCACATGTGACCCAGAAGAGCATTTAAAAAAATTGACTTAGATTATTAAAAAAAAAAAAAAAAAATATATATATATATATATATATATATATATATAACTGGGATTGAACTCAGGACCCTGTGCTTGCCAGGCAAGCACTTATTCTACTGAGCTTTCTCTCTCCAGCCCTTAAAAATATATTTTAAACTATAGGAAGCTACTGAAACAATTTTAAAAGAAAATATAAGTGATTAGAAATAAGATGAAGTGAAATTATTTCAAATGCTCAAGAATCAGAAGGCAGAAAAAAGCAACAGAATTTATAAAGATGATAGACTTTAACTATCAATACTTACATTTGAATAGTCTTATCACAGTAGTAGAAAGAGGTTATCATACTGGGTGAAAAAATCAAACCGTCTGCTGTTTATAGGAAACATTCTTCAGATAATTTAAAGACGAGGCATTTAGACCATGGTAACACAATTAAAAGCTTTAGTGGCTTTAAGTTGAGACAAAGCAGACTTGAGAACAAGAGGAATGAAAAGGAATTTTTAAAAAGACATTGCAGGATGATAAAGTGGGTAATTCTCCAAGACATAAGAATCCTAAAGATTTGTATACCTTAGAAGAGAGTATCAAAGTACATGGAGCCAACACTGATAGATTTCCAAGGAGAAATAGATAAATTCATCATTATAGTTGTAAACTTCAATAGTACTTTCCTGGTTCATAGACAAAGCAAAGAATAAGTAAGATGACCTGAAAGGCATTATCAGTTATACCTAGTTGAGATGTATAGACCACTTGCCTAAGAGAAGAGTACACATTCTTCTTAATAGATGTAAAAAGCAGTTTGCCAAAATTCACTATTCCTGGTTTAAAAAAAAAGCCTCTCAGAAAGCTAGAAATAAAAGAAAACTTCCTAATAAAGAGCAGCTGTAGTAAACCTGTAACAGACCTCATCCCTAATGGTGAAAGACTAGATGTTTTTCTTCTACAATCCTGAATAATACAAGCACATCTCTTCTCTACCCTTTAAATGATGTACTCAAGACCCTGGCTATGAAATGAAGAAAAGAAAATTAAATCTATGAAGAATGGAAAAGAGATGTAGAACTTTGTTCTTGCCTAGGTGACATCTGTGTTTATGTAGAAAATCTGAAGAGGTACCAATCCCAGATAAATAGCGCCCAGGAAAAAAACTCCTTGAGAACTAATTAATGCAAGGGTTATGTGTAAGAATGAACTGAAGTATATGAAAGACTGCCCAAAACATTGTGAAGTATTGCTGAGGGAAATTGAGAATCTAAATAAATTGCAAAATGATACCAGATTTGTGTACTGAAAATTCAGTATTAAAATTGCTCCCATTCTCTCAGTGGTAGTGTATAGATTGGTTATCATCTTACTCAAAATCCCTGCAGAATTTATATGAATATGCAGAATGAAATTAATATAGAATGGAAAGAAGCTGGAGTAGTGAAAAAATTCAGTAAAAACAAAAGTAGCTTTGGTGCTTATTCACCTTACTATAAAGCTAGAATAACTAGGACAATATGGTGCTGAAAACTGACTTAAAAGTTAAGAGCACAGCATGGAATTTCCAGAAACCCTCCCACACTTAAGGATGACCAATGACTTTCAGAAGCGGTGCCAAGAGAGTTCAGTGAAAGAGCAGGCTTTGCAGTAAGTGGTCCTGGAGCAACTGAGAAATGAATTTCTACACCTCTGTCACACTATGCACAAAACTCAACTTGGGGTAGATCAGATATCTAAATGCAAGGCCTAAATCAATGTACTTTCTAGAGCAGAGCATAAGAGAAAGTCTTTACAACCATGAAGACAGACAAAAGAAAGAAAGGTTACACAAGCTCCCAGAAGTACAAGCTTTAAAAGAAAAAATGTAAAATCTGTACAGAGCTGGGGAGATAGCTTAGTAGAATAAGCGCTTGCCTGGCAAGCACAAGGGCCCGAGTTCAATCCCCAGTTCCACAATAAGATAAAAATTTTTAAAAAAAGAATAAAGTTACAAAACAGGCACTCACGGACCCACTGCCTGACTTAAGAAAATGTAAAACCTGTACTTCAAAGAATTCACCAAGGTAGTAAAAAGGCCAAGCAATAGAAAAGAGGAAAGTTTTTGTTACTTATGAGAAAAATGCATTATGAGTGTATAGAAAATGTTTAAACTCAAGGCAAGCAACTGGATAAAAGTCAACAGAAGATTTAAATCAGCATAATGAGGGTAAAATAATGGGCAATGAGCATGTGAAAATACAGTTAGCATTATTAAGTTTTCAAGAAAATGCAAATGAAACTACAATGTGATATCATGTTGTATTTATGGAATGGTTTAAATGTAAATACCAGTCCTGAACTTCACTCCAGGTGATGCAGAGGAGGCTTTGATACAGTGCTGTTGTGCACCTGATACTCTGCCACCTAATTGAGCAACTTCAATTTTCTTATTAAGTTAATCACAAACTTATGAGATGATTCTGCAGTTCCACTCTAGGGTATTTCCCCAGAAGAAATGGGAGCAGCTGTCCATAAAAAGTCTATCTGCTAAAAGGGGCTGTATTCGGGATAGCCAAAGATTCTAAGCAACTCTTATGTCCATCAAAAGGAAATAGATGTTATGGAAAGCGAACACTAAAACTACTACTATCCATCCACAGAAAGGAACTGCTGATACACGCAGCACAAATACATCTCACGTTGTGGTAAGCAAAACACAGACACACACAGATTGAAATCATACGGAGTTCTGTAGCAGGCAGGATGATCCCACAGCAACTGTAGTCAGCTCAGCAGCTGCTTGGGGAGGGGGTTCACTGTGAGGAGAAGCAGATCCTTCCATGATGGTAACATAGTTCATCGGGTACTTCAGTGTAGGGAATTTATTATATGTAAAATATATATCAAGAGGTTCAAATTTTAAGAACTTGTACATTTTCCAAATTTTTCAGAATTACTATTTTATAAGGGACAAAATGAAAATGTTGTCTTATATATTTCCCTCCTGGCTATTAGAATCTTAAGATGAAAGATGGATGAATAAGTGAAGATGGTTTTATATTCCTCTATCGATAAAAGAAGATAACATATGTAAAACATTGAATTTGAACATCTGTCCAAGGATTTTTTTCACCGAAATAATCTGAAGACACCAAACCACTCATAAAGAATATTATAATTTTACAAGATGTTAGTAGATTGTTATGGACAAAAGAACAACTCACTTGACTTCCTGAGATCTTTCTGAGTCTAATCTATATCAGTGTATCCAAGAGAGCTTGATATCATAAATGGGTTGGATTGCAGAATATGCTATTTTATTTTATTTTATTTGTTTATTTGTTTATTTTTTTGGTGGAACCAGGAATGAACTCAGGCCTTTGCGCTTGCCAGGCAAGTGCCTGTTCTGCTGATCTATCTCCCCAGCTCCATACTGCTTTATTTTATAGAAAAAATAAAATAAAATTTCATAAAAATAGACTAACAGTAGTGAGTATAGTACATATCACATCTTTAGATAGTGATACCAGAGTGCAGGACACCACAAAAGGATTCTGTCTTGTGAAAAAGAAATACGGGTATTAGCACAAACACTTTATGGTGAACTGAGAGAAACTGTTAGTATAAAGGAGCCATCTCTGTATTTATCCATTAATATTTTGAAATTTAAGACTGTATTCACCACTATATTAGAAATCAAAGAAATTTTAGGACCAAAAAAATCAGGATATAAAAATGCAATAAATTTTGCTTTAAGAAAAACATTCATCACTTTTATTTCTCCCACTCTTATTAGACAGTGCCATCACTTTGTAGGCCAGCACAAAGAAACTACTCCAAGGAGTCCTGTATTATTACTCTAAATGTAGGATTTATTTAATATTGGTGGCAATATTTGGGGGAGGCCGGGAGTGGAAGCTGTCACCAGATGAGCTATTTGTTTCATAAATCAGATGAGTAGAACAGAAGGAGTTGTGTTCCTGTGGAGCAGCCGGGTTGTAGAGAAGTCCTGCCATCTTCAACAGCATTCATTGTTTCCTGGGAGGTTTTCTGTGTGCGCGAAGCTCTGCTGAGGACTGGGAAGATGCCTTCCAAGGCCTCCGGACAGAGCCTGAGACTGTGAGTGTGGAGGAGGAAGTCGCTCTCGGCAGCTGCACGGGCTGCTGTGGACAGGGAGGGAGGCTCCTGTTCACAGGGCCGCTCCAAGTGCAGCGAGGAGCCGAGCAGTCACCGCCCATGGGACTGCCCGCGCCAGCCTGCTGGGAGGGCTAAGGAGTCGGAGCGTGGTAATGCACAGACTGCTTCCCGGGACGTTGTAGAGGCCACGCCAGGTCACCTCTCATCAGCACTGGTCTTTATCTAGTCGCTTAATGATATTTAAAAAATAACTATGCACCAAGCACTGTGCTAATAGAGATAGGTTCAGTGCATTTTTTAATAATAAACATTATGGTAAACACCGTCCCAACTCTCAAACTTGGTCTCTCATACTCCTAGGATATTTCCCTAACAATTCCGGATATAAAGAATTCAGAAGACATGATTCCCACCTTTCCTTAGATTATCAGGACAAACATACACTGTTAAAAATGTTTACGGGTATTATATACCAAGGACATTGATTAGTATTTTGTTCCATTGTTGGATTGCATCTTGACAGTAACACTGTAATACACACAGTGTTCCCATTTTACAGCTGAAGAATACATGATTTGGGTAACTTTTCTTAGGTTCTAAAGCTCAGAGTTAGTAAAGGCAGGATTTTGAAACAACTGGCTGAATCCAGAACTTGTGTTTTCACCTCTGTATGTTCAAGTGAGGGGTACAGAAAATAAACATGGAGGCAGACACTGAAGAAGAAACCAAAAGGAACTCATATCTTCAAGCCAGGTTACTTGGAAATCCTGCTTGGAGGCAGTTGAATTTACCTTGTAAAAACTGTTAGAAGATAAATCCCCAAAAACTTAAGATAAAGCCTTTAAATGTCAAACTGTGTGTGTGTAGCTGATTTACTTGGCTCCGGGAATGTAAAAAGAAGTAGAAGAGCTAGGGACTTGCACTTCCTCTTGCCCCAGACCTGCCCCTGCCCTGCTGGGAGGGTGTTTTGGTTCCTGACTCCTGGGAACAGTGACCGAAATGAACACCGCTGAGGGAAGAGCTGACCAAGAGTCACACCTCTGAAGGTTTTGAGGGCTGGACAAAGGCAGTTAGGTTTTCCTCTCTTGAGTGTCCTTAGGAGGCATTAATGACAGGTGATTACTAGTGAAGTGACAAGATCCCAGCCCTGGGGGTAAAAGGCAGGGTGCAGATGGGAGACAGCAGCAGCACTCCCTGTGCCTTAGTCCAGCGGGCTTTGCAAGTTGGTGAGTCATTCTTTTACTGATCAAGTGTGTTCCCTTGTCCAGGCTGCTGAGGTGGTTTCATGCCTGGTCTGCTTTCCTGCCTTTGTTTCTCTAAACGTTTATTTAAAAGTAGAGGCCAGTGGCAGTGAGTGTCCCTGGCTTCCCTCCCTGCAGGATGTGCTGCAGTCCTGCTCCTGCTCTGCGTCCTTTCTGTGGAGGGAGGAGCGGGCCCTCTGCGGGCTGCTTCCTGTGCTCTCCTGCCTCCCTGCACACAGTGGCTTCACCTGCCAGCCCTCTGTTCTCGACGTTCAGATTTTCGACCTGGCTCTTAGATTTCAGCCAGGCCCCTCGCTGCTGTGTGCTATGCATGTCCTCTATTCCTGCTGCCCCCCTGGTCTTTGTGATCCCATCTGAACAGTGTAGTTTCTTCACTTGTCTCTAGCAAAGCATCTATTCCTTCCAAACCAGACTTGACCACTTGATCTCAGGGCACCTCTTACCTTACAGATACTTAATGCTTCGGAAGAAAGTCCCAGTTCTTAAGCTTGGCATACCAGATGCTTCCCTGTTCCATTTTTAACCACCTTAACTACCTGTCCCTTCCTGAAGCTGCCCCAGATTGCTCTCCTTCTTGACCCTGCATCTCCTAGTGAACCGATTCAGTTTTCTCTGTGCCTTAACCCCCCTTGGCCTTTCCTAGCAGAATTAACTTTTCTATGATGAGTTTTCCTTTACATTTATACCATGTTGTTAATAGTAGCCTATCTCACATGTTATTAAAATTATTTGGTTGCATATTTGTCTCTCTCTTATAGCCCTGAAACCTCCTCCAGGGTAAGAATAGTGTCTGATTTGTCTTACTATTTCTAGCTGTGATAACCCAGTGCCTAGTATAAAATAGGCATTTAATAAGTGCTGATTGGATTAAATTGAGTTTGTTTTTCCTTTGATAGTCTTAGCACCGAACTTAAAGCCTTTCTTCATTTCTGTTGATAAGAACATTTTGATTAGTCCATCAGTTTCCTGATTTGCCTCCTTTCTATGAAACTCACCCCATGCTTTTCCTTTCTGTGACTTCTTATAATTGCATTCTATTGATGCTCAAGTCTGTCTTCTTGTCTCATGCTTCAGTTCCTATTTTGCTTTTTAAAAGAAGTTCTACTTTGGATCTGCATTGAGACCAGAGTGTTATCTCCGTAAGTGCGCTTGCAGTGGGCTTGGCAGACGCTCCACACCTTGCCGTCTCCTGAGTCCCACATCCCGCAGGCAGGGTTCTGAGGTGTTTTGGCAGACTGTGTCCAGATTCTGTTCCCTTCAAGACGATTGCCACACTGTCACGGACACTCACTGGCTCTGCTGACAGCAGCCACGAGCTGTCTTGTGGGCTGAAGATGTTGTGAGCATCCTTCCCCTAAGACATGTCTGTCTAGCACACAGCGCAGAGGAACAAGACCTGGCACAGTTGGAAACAGTAAGCACTAAGCCGGCTAGGTGTTGTATGTAACAAGGGGCAGCACAAAGATAACTCATCCAAGAATATAAATTCTAACATAACAACACTTGATTTGGGTTTCTAGTCCTTTTTGGCAGATTAGCTAATGAGAACGTAATAACCTTGATGGAGGCTGTCTCAGGTAACAGCTTAAACAGGAGAAGTAAGATTGTACCCAACTAATGTACAGTTACATTGACTGCATAAAGTTGCAGTGTCCAACCATTCTGACCAGTAAAAATGGCAGTGAAAAGCTGAGTGTATGAGACGTGCCTGTAATCCTGGCACTCAGCAGGCTGAGACACAAGGGTTACCATGAGTTCAAGACCAGCCTGAAATACATAGCAAGACCCTTCCTCAGAAACACAAAAACAAAAAATGTTCGCGGAATAATGCATGTTATTCAAAAGGAATAGATGGTGACAGACATATAATGTTGTAGGGTATTCACGGTGTGCCCAGCAAAGTAAACCTTTTACACATCGGCTCATTTCTCCTTTGTGACAATGTTAAGGTGTTAAGGTGTGTTATCTTCTATTTATATGTGATTAAACTAAGAGGTTCTGGCTTCCCAAGCTCACACAATGAGTGAGGGACTAGCAAAACTTTTTACATATATATATATATATATATATATATATATATATATATATATATATATCTCACATAAGGCCATTTGGTTGTCTAATCAGAAAGTCCCTTGTTAAACTGCTGAGCTCTGCCTTTGTAGTGTACGAATGTAGTCTACCCTTTGTGGGGTAGCTCTGTTCCAGCAAAACTTCATTTACAAAAATAGGTAATAGGGCAGATGTGGCCCATAGCCTATGCTTAGCTCACCCCTGTTCTGACCATTTCTTTCCTTTGCCCAAATCTGTTTCCCTCAGTAAGATTAGGAAAGAAATTTAGAAGTCATAGTTTTTAAAAACTTGTGCTGTTTTTCATTTTGGTACACTTAATGTAGGAAAATTAGAAGTACTAGGTACACCCAAAAGAAAGAAGTGTAGGCACTTCTGAGAAAGAAAGAAGTGTACACTTCTGCTCTCCTGCCCCAACATCCGGGCCTAGTCACTGGCACTTTCCTCTGCTTCCTGCAGATTGTTTTCTTTGCACACACATTTATTACTAAGAAATAGTATCATGTCTTAGAGGGTAGCTCAGTGTTCTCTTTTTGCTTAAAAAAATCTTACCAGTGTATCCCTATATCAGTAGTTGAATGAAAAATATTTTCCTCAACTCTATACTTTATTCTGTGAGTGTTGTATGTATTTCTACCTTCCAGAAAAATTGTATGTCTGTACCCATTTGCTTTTGAGTTAGTTCAATACCTCACACACCCTTCCCTGTGTGTCCATGTCCTACCTTCTTAGGTTGTTTTGGATTTTTCAGCACACATGTGCACAGGCACACATGAAGCACAGTGCCACACAATATGAATCTTCATGCCAGCCCCTCTGCTATCTGAGGCACAGTTTTCCATCTCTGGCATTTCTGCCTGTGATGTTGATCAGATGCCTGCCCTTTGCCACAGCTATGGCTGTATCCAGTAGGAAAGCCAACCCAGTAGGTCAGTGAGCACCAGAATACATCATGTATCTCTGAAGTCCCCATACCTGTCCTCTGTAGGCACCACCCTTGGGGGTGGTGTAATTTCTTTGAAAATTTCTTTCTTTTCACCTCCCTCTCCCCAAGGCTGTTCTAAAAGAGAAGCTCACACAGCTTTTCTTAAACTCATTAAATTTTCAGCGTCTTTTCCCAGCAGGTGGTACACAGCAGGTAGCATAAGCCACGAGGACATTAGGATTCCTTCCGGGGAGAGCAAACTGTGAGTAGTTTGAAAAGGCCACATGTTGCACAGTGCGTGGTGAGGGACTGTGGGTGGGGCTGCATCAGTCACTCGGAAGGACCCTTCCCACCCTCAGTGAGCATCAGTTGAGCCCAGAGGGAGGACAAGATGACCTGCTCTGTCTCCACTCAGTCCCAGGAAACGCTGCTGCTCTTTGATCATGTATTGGATGCTCTGCTGGCAGACGCATTTCCTCGTTAGATCAGCAGGGCAGTAGAGGAAAGAAGAAAGTGGGGCTGTGTGCAGAGAACAAATGCTGGTGCAGAGTACACCAGGGAGGCCACTTGCTTCAGACAGTTCCTTGGACATACCCCGCTAGCTATCCTGAGGAGCCCCCCAGAATCTCATGTCTTGTTGCCCACCAACTTCTCACTGAGATTTGTATCTCACTTGAAATTTACAGAGCAGTACTTCACACCCAACTTATCTAGCCCCGGAACCTTGACAGAGTATCTTTTCATATGTGAAATCTAAAACTCAAGATGCATTAAAAAAAAAAAAAAAAAATTACCCAAACCAGTAGATGGCAGTACATGTCTCCTCTGATACCTGAAGGCTTAGGGTTTTTGGTCCAATCCAAAGCACATTCTGCTCGCTTCACTCTCATTATTTAGCTTTTGTGACATGCTTAGCACAGTCATATTTATGTAGCTTAGAATGTTCCATGCTGCTGACATGGAAACTCTGGGAAGACTGCATACCAGAGAGAAGCGTGTCAGGAGATCCAGAACTCTAGGATGATGCTTACATACTCATCCATCCCACGCATCATCACTCAAGATTATTTAGTGCTGATTCTCTTGCTCAACAAGATAAATTGTTACCTTTAATTAGAAATAGATGGGAAAGGAAAATTATATACCCTCCTCTTTTAGGTAACTAGCAAAATATTCGAGACGAACTAGGAACAATGGAGAAACATGTTTTAGTAGTGCTCTTCTTTAATCACGTATTAGATGCTCTACTGGCAGCAGCATTTCCTGGTTAGAAAATTATCCTCATCATTCCTTCTGCTTTTTATTTAAAAAACTGTTCGGCTTTCTTTTTGGAACTTTTTACAGTCCACATCCTTCCTGTCATTGCTAGCGGAACACATTAGAGTTGGATTTTCTTGGTACACCTGAAAAGAAAGCCTAAGAAGTAAACTAAATGTATAGACAGGTCTGCCGTCCTTGTGAGAAGTATCAGTAGAAATGAATGTTGCATAAAACATTCAGGGGGAGGCCATGCCAATTCAGAAGGCAGTCAATCTATACTGCCTATTTTCAAGAGTCATAGTGTGTAAGTGTTACAAATGTGGGCTCATTGATTTGAGACCCACTGCCTCAGAATTTATAAAAATTGGCCACCTATATAGCAAAAATGTATAGTAGTCATCAGAGAAAGACCTTGAGTTAAGACAAATGAACAGGGAACATGGGCTCAGCACCTGCTAGTAGAGTTGGGGCAGGTGGCACCTCTGCAGTGGGACCCGGATTCCTCATTTGTGAAACAGCGGAGTTTGGATAGAAATCCGCTCAAGGATGTTTTAACAGTAAGATTCTAAATTGGGCATTTAGCAGTTGAATATTAAATTGTTGTTAATAATAGGTTATTATGCAAGACGGCACTGAGAATCACACTACTCGCTAATTTATCTAATTTTGTTTCAGTACCCATTTATATCTTACAGTTTGGGAAAATAAAAACATTTCTTTCTCATGTAAGTACTCAGTAGTTTGGACCTTTAATTTTTTGGGGGTCTTCTTTTCTTATCCTGGCTGTTTACTGTGTATCTTCTAGTTGTTTCCACTGAAGGTTAATTATTTACTGATTAACGAAATAATTTGTAATTTATTATAAATTGCTAACTTACAAATCATTCGTTACCTACTAATTGTTCAATTATCTTTAAATTAGTGCTCATTAATTTACTCAATAAACATTAGCTGAGCTATTACTAGAAGGCTGGCCCTTGAAGAATGAAGACACAAAGAAGACTGGGAGGGAGGTGGGCTCACTGTCTAAGGAAGGGGCTTTTGACTGAGAAGCTGAATGGTCTTTAGTGTAGGTGCATACGTGCACAGTATCTTTTCCCACCGCTCCATGATTTTAAAGTCCAAAACAGTTATTTTTTTTTTCCAACTTTGAGCTTTTGCAAATCTGGAAACACTTTGAAAAATCGAAAGTTGAATTGTCAAAAGCAGGTTTTTATATTAGAGAATGATAACTAGCATCCATGTATTAATCTGCAAATGCATACAGATGCCAAGCATTCAGGGGATAAAAGAACAAAGATGGAAGGAGATCCTACGGGAACCAACTTGGAGGAATTAACAGGGGTTAAGTGGGGCTTGGGATTACGCTGCCATTTCATGGTAGTGATTCTCATTGTAGCACCAGTCAGGCTAATCGAGGCCGAAACAATAAAACTGCATCACTAGACGGTTTGATTTTCACATAGGAAAATTCTTCCAGTTTGGAATTTGAGCAACTCTAACTGTTCAACAAACTCAGTAACATGAAACCAAGTCTTTGTTACTTGAATCTGCCCAAGTCTAAAGACTTCCCTTATCCCAGCTCGCCCCCAGAGCATGTTGAAGATGTACTGAGTTAAAGGAGAGTGTCATTGATTATCCAAGTAATATGGCCTGAAAACACTGTCTGCTGGCCAAAATTCTTTTCCTACTCTAATTAATTTATCAGTAGGGTTAATAATGGTGATGATTAATGTGGCTAATAGTACAGTTATGACACTCATCACTTCTTATGACATTTTGCCTTGTTTTTCCTCACACCCCACCTGTAATGCCATGATCCTAAATTTAGATGGATGGTTCCTACTGCAAACTTCCTCCCGGATGCCACTTCAGTAGATGTGCTTGCCTAACCTGTTCTTTTTTAAATTTTTTTAATCATTTATGTACTTATTTTTTTTGGCACAGGGTCTCATTATGCAGCTTAGACTACCAGTGATCCTCCTGTCTCAGCCTCCCCAGCGCTGGGATTATAGGCATCCACCCCCATGCCCAGTTTTGGTGGCTGGCACGGCTCACGTGGGCTTCTTGGGATGGCATGCAGTACTGAGGATCAAACCCCCGTCCTTGCGCTTGCCAGGCAGGCCCTTAAACCTCCGAGCTATCTCCCCAGCCCACCCATTCTTTTTTAAAACCCTGACTATTGATGTCTGGTGATCACTGAGCTGTAGGAAATGTCTCCACATATTTTTCTTTTAAAATGTATGAGAAAGCCACAAGAAATAAGAAAAATCATGGAGACAAGGTGGATAGACCCATTTGACTCATCCAAGGGCCAGACTCCATGAACCCGCTGAAGCCCTCTCTTTGGTCTAACCCAGGACAGGCAGATCCTGTAGTGTGAGATGCTGCTTCTGCATGTGGAATGTGCCTGGGAGGGTTGCTTGTTTGAGTTATGTGGGCAGATTGGACAGCTCATCCTTAAAACATACTTGGAAACGGAGCCTGTTTATCCTAGAGGATGGGTTACTGCAGGCTGGAAGCTAGAAGGAAATCTAATTCTTTTCAAAATCTCATTAAGCATCAGCTCTGTGGTATGCTCATCTTGAGCAAGAAACGGGCTCCAAATTCTCAGCCAAATAAAATTTTTCCAATTAAGTACAACCTTTTGTCAAGAAGTATTTTCTCTTCATGTCATTTTTAGAATATAAAGCAACTAATGGTTGGTGGTAGTCTTACACACACACATACACACACTATAAAAATGGCTTAGCTTTATCATTTTAATGATTTGTTTTTCCCCAAGTGGGCTTGAGGGAGATGAAGCCAGGCAGGTGGCAGAGAAAGCATGCAGTAAGGTGTGTTATGTTTGCTTTGGTTCACTTGAGGGTGCCTGTTAAATAATAAAAGGCCTTGGAATATTTTGTGGAATTTTTTTGACAAAAGTTTTTCTGAAGGATTTCCCCATTTTGTGTCCTAAAGCAGCAGTTGGGCTCAGTGTGAAGGACAAGAGCTGGCAATGAACTGTGCAGTCGTGTCCTGCGGTTGCTTTGTGCTCCTCCAGGGGGAGCTCTCACACCAGCTCCTGGCAAGACTCGCCTTCAGCTGGAGGCAGCTTTCTGTCACTATACTGAAGCACCAGAGATAATCAGTGTAGACAGAGAAAAGGTCTGTTTGGCTCACAGTTTCAGAGGCTGCAGTTCAGCATCGGGCAGAACTGTTCATGCCCTAGGTAGCTGGTGGGCGCATCACGTGATGGTAATGGAGAGCAGGGAGGAAACTGCTCACCTTGCAGGCCAGGCAGCAGAAACAAAAGGGCAGGAGCCTGAGGCTCACAGTCCACTTCCGAGAGCATCCCTGTGATCTGAGGGCCTGCCTCTGGCATACCTCCTAAAGGTCCCCTGGTTCCTGATATGTGGCTGTTTTGGGATAGACAGCATCCAAATATATCAAGATGCCAGTTAGGCCCTCCATTAATCACCACTTGATGTATCTGCTTAGCTCTGGCAGAATTCTCGCTTTAATAGCAGCTTTTACTGTTTTAGCTGCTGTGAGATGAAGTGACAGCCAATCAGGCTTTAAAAAAAACACCTGTCAAGTAGGACTTGGATCTAATGTTAATCAGCTTTGGTGTCAGGTGCCCGTCATGGCTTCAGCACAGATGCTTTCCAAAGCCTCATGCAGTCAGAGGTGGGCTGTCTCCGAGGTGGCTGGAGCAAGGGGGTGTGCCCTGGGATTGATTCACGGTGCCGTGCAGGACCAAGGGTGTGAGTGCTGCCTGCCCTTAAGAGCCTGGATAACACACAAGGGAGAGAAAGAACTGCAGTCCCCCTTGTGGCTCTGCTGCCTCCTGCCCCTCATAAACTGTTGTCCCTCACCATGCCACCAGCCTCGGGGCAGCCATCACGGACTGAAACCTGTACCAACTGGGAGATACATAAATCTTCCCTCCTTTAACTTTGGCTCTTGGTTACAGTAGACCCGCGCTATTTTGTGGACTGATTTTTCCCTCAGGTTTTCAAAAATTATTGATCTAAATTATTTATTGCATTTTTTTGCTATATCATGGGATTTTGCAGTACCGTACATATACATATGTTGTTAAAATTATGTAGATTTACAAGTTTAGAAAATGGTTAAGGATGGTTAGCAGTGCTTTTAAAGTGTGGGAAAGGTTTATAAGAGTGTGGGAAGGGTTTATAATGCCTTAATACATATTAATACTAAGATAACTATAACACTGCTACTTTGCTGATTGTCACTTATGGGAGGGGTGTGTGGAATGTAACCTCCAAGATAAGTGAGGGACCACTGCCTTGTGCCTCAGCAGGGAGGAAGGCAACTGAGACAGTGCCCTGCTATGTATAGGGGTGCGAACTCTGGTCAGTGCCCCACCAGCACACAAAAGCTCTGGTAGCTGGGCCGCAGTCGTGTACTGTGGCTCAGGACATTCTCTGTGGAGTTGAGAAGTAGTGTGGGTGGAGCTATCGCATAAGTAGTGACAGACTTTTGGCTAACAAGAGAGGAATTACACTCATCCTTGAATGGGCCTCAGGAACATTTCCTTCCCACCACCACACCTTTTCTCTGTAGCCCAACTCTGGGTCAGCAGTGGGTAGAATACATATTTAGTCTCTTTGTAATTTCTGGATAGGATGACTTATCAAGCCTTGCTCATAG
>NDGN011434325.1:0-10241 GCA_002564285.1 Tympanoctomys barrerae | reverse complement strand
CAGGAAGCTCTCCGCACACTCACCGGAGCTGGGGTGGGACTGGGTCTGGGGGGTACCTGGAACGCGGCAGAAATTCCTACTCGGCGGGCGGGGTTGGGTAGCCATAAGGAGTACTTTGAGAATATGAAGCATTAGTTATGAGTGCTAAATAAGCTACAGTTTAAATAAAGAGTTACCAGAAATGTGGTTCAGTGCCCAGAACCAAGTAGCAGTGCCTCTGTCAAATGACTGTGTCAGCTGGTTTGTTGTGGGGTTTTTTTTGTGTGTGTGTGTCTTTCCATTGTTTGTTGGGGTCAGCTGGTTTAAGCTTGTCTCTATTATTATAATTCCTAGTATGATATAGCCCTTAGAAAAATGTCATATTTTAAATGTCTTTCCCCCAGGTCCAAGCAATAGTGCTGAAAAGAAGTGGCATTAGTTTTAAGCTTTATATATTTCAGACTGGTTGACTTTCTTTGCTTATTTTAAAATATTGAAAGATATTTGGTTATTAGTATTTTTACTAAATTTATTTGTACCTCGGAGCTGGGAAAATATGCTTTGTATTTGCGTCAATATATTTTAATAATTCTTTTCATGTTAATCTTTTCCCCAGGGAATGGGTTTGTAAATTCAAGAGCTTCTCCAAATTTGATTGGCAGTACTGGTGCAAATAGTTTAGGCAAAGTCATGCCTACAAAGTCTCCTCCTCCACCAGGTGGTGGCAATCTTGGAATGAACAGTCGGAAACCAGATCTTCGAGTTGTCATCCCCCCTACAAGCAAGGGCATGATGCCTCCACTGGTAAGTCAAACCCCTCTTTAGCTTCATTCCTTAAAGCACACATTTTATACATCTCAGCCTATGTTTTCCTTTGGAATTTTGCATGCCTCCATACATTTCATACCTTTTCCTAATGAATATTTCTATTCAGAACTATCAATTTAAAAGACAGGTCTGTTTTAAATACACAAAAATCAAATTATGGGTAAATAGGAAATACATTTGCTTAATGCTTATTTAAATAAAGCTAAATTTAGAGGCATTGTTATGCTTAATTTTACCAGGTAGAATGTTTGCTTAGAGAGCTCATTTCCAAGTTTATAAATTATGATTTATTTCATATCTCTGCATACTTTCATCTGTTACATTGCTTCTGTGAGAGAAGCAATAAATACTTGTTATTGGATCTTACATACCAAAGAGAGAACTATTGTAGAACAGAGAATATGTGTACAAACTTGAATGTGTTATTCTCCAAATAATTTCTTTTGCTTATTCCTTCTCAAGTGATGTTTCTGTTTAACTCTGTAAAGGACGTAGTACCTCCCATTCCATCTCTTGATAATATCTTCAGAATTTGATCCTCATTTGCTTTTGAATTCTATGTCTGTATTCATGAAGAATAGAATGTTTACCCTCTATAGCTTCTTAGAGAAAAAATTGGAATACATTTGCAAGACTTAAAGCCAGTTTTAGTTTAGCAGTTGTTTAGCTGGTAGCATACTAAGTGATATGTGAGGTGCTTTCTCTGCTATGTAGCTGCTAAACTTTCTGTTGGTATTTTTGCTAAGTGAAAGTGATGCTCTCAGGCTTAAATAATATTCCATATTAGTGTAGTGCTCTGGAATACCATCATACATATTTTCTCTCATTTGATTCTCAGACTGTGATCATGACTAGGTGATGCGAAAACAAAGGTAAAAGTCATTGCTTGTCCAGGACGGTATGAAATCAGTACTATAAGTTGTATTATTTTTAAGTCATATACTCTGGGTCAAAAAATAATGAATACTTTATCATTTGGAGATACAGAAAGCTGAAAACCAAATACTCCCAACTTTACAGTGAAAAAGTAAAGTCTGTTTTTCTTGAATCTGTGTAAGTCTGAGACTTCAGGACAACCAGCCTACCTGACAGGTACAGACGGGTGCTGTGAGGAGAGACCACCTCAGAGCACTGGGCTGGTCACAGATGCTGAGAGAGGTAGCTGGAATGCTGGTGAATTGCTGGAGGCTGAGTGTGCATTTGTGGGACTCTTTGAAGCTGCTGGCCTCACTGTGGTGTGAGTCAGTTTTCTCCCATGGGCCTTTTTTCTTTTAAAACCCATAACCTTCACTGGATGCTTCACATGAAAGGTGAGGGATGTCTTGGAAAAACCTCCTTTGGATAACATACATGGAGGGGGATGTGTGGCCACTGCAATAGGGGTGAAAGTTTAGATCATTGTGTTCTTTCCCTTGTGTGGAAGAAATCCTTAATCTGTGAGGAATGAACAGCACACATTGTGACTCTAAGGGCACTGATGAAACCCCAATGTGTTTGAGGAAATGGAAAAGGAAAATTTCCATTTCCACTCATGGTGGAAGATCAGGAAGAGATGCTGAATGTGGAGCAGAGCCACAGGGGTGCAGGGTGCCTAAAGCCACAAGCTGAGGGGCTTCACAGAAGGGCTGGTTCTGTACTGAAACTGAGTCAGCCACTGGGAAGCAGATGTGACCAACTGGTAACCCGTCCCCAGAGGGTAGCTACACAGAGGGCAACCACAGTAGTAATAAGGACCAAACCAGTACAGCTCCTACAGAGAATTAATTACAGCCCTACAGTACCAGCTTAGCAGGAGGAAAGACCTACCTCAGTAAATCAAGAGGAATTAACCCAAACTGAAATACAAAAAAAAGACTCAGAACAAAATAAAACTAAACAAAAAACAGAGCCAAATAATTCAGAGGAATAAGAGTTTATCAACACATTGAAGGTTAGAATTCTAAAGCAACTCCAAAAGATGCAGAAATAATATTTTAAGGAGTAGTAAAAGACACCAAGTAGATATATACTATTAGTGCATACATATATGCACATACATTAAGACTACTAAAGCAAAAACCAAAATAATCTCTTAAAGTCACCCAGAGAAAAGAGACATAGTACATGTAGAACAAGGATAAGCATTAAAACTGTGTTTCTGTGCAGAAATCTAAACAAGCTAGGGAACAAAGGGGCACATGTTCAATGTGTTGAAATTTAAGAAAAAACTCTCAACCCAGAATTCTATATCTGGCCAAAAAAAAGTTTCAGAAACAAAGGCAAAAGAAAGATTTCTGAAATAAAAAAATCATGGGAATTTACCACCAGCAAAGCTCTATAGGAAATGTTAAACACCTTCTGCAGAAGGAATGACAGCATCAGCAACTTGAATCGACTCAAAAGCAGTGAAGAACAATGGAAGTGATATAAGTGAAGATGAAGTTACTTTCCTTTATTTTTTATTAGCTTTTTATTTTAGGACAGTTTTTGATTTTTAGAAAAATTACAAAGGCAGTACAGAAAGTTTACTTATACTCTATACCCAATTTCTCCTATTAATATCCTAGTATGGCCCATTTGTGAAAATTAATGAACTAATATTGATAATAAAGGGCTAGGGAGATGGCTCAGTGGAATAAGCACTTCCCTGGCAAGTGCAAGGGCCTGACTTCAGGCCCCGGTTCTGGGGGAAAAAAAAAAAAGGTATAATGTTGATAATAAATTAACTAAAGTCTCTATTTTGATTTATGTAGTTTTAAACTTCATGTCTCTTTCAATTCCAGGCTCTAATCTAGGATATGCCACATTACATTTATTAACCATGTCTCCATAAAAATGCTGGTTATGAGAGTTTCTAAGGCTTTCCTGCTCTACTGATCTTGTCAGTTTAGAGCAATAACAGTCACATATGTGTAGAATGTTTCTCAGTTGAGATTCGTCCAATGTCTTCTCATTATTAGTTTGGGATTATTGCTTTTAGAGAGGAAGGCTATATAATTAAAGTGACATTTATGTCATATATCTAAGGTACACTATCAGTATAACTATTAGTACTCGTGCTAACTTGGTCACTGGGCTGATGAAGTCTTTTACTTCATCAGAAGTTTCTGTTATAAGCTCAATCTCGTATCCTTTCCATACTGTGGTTTTTGGAAGGAGTCCTTAACATGTAACCCTCATGTACAGAATAGGGGTTTATGTTCCACATCCTCAAGGAAAGAATGTCAACATAAATTATAGAATTGTTTGGCTCAAGAGATTTACCTGTTCTTATTTGCTTCATCATATATTTCAATACGGATTTAGCATTTATTTTACACTTTGGATTGTAATATACCACTTTCCTGTTCAAGTTGTTGTAGCTCTAGCTTTTGGAAGCTGTTTACATGGTACCTGTATTCCTTTGACATTTCCTCATCTTTGTGCCTTGTGTTGCTTTTTCGTTTTTGTTTTGAGGGAGGGTAGGGTACTTTTTTCTTTTCTGAACCTTAAAATATGCTCCAGGCTTAATTTGTGTTTTTGTTTTTCTGCCCTAGCCCCATTATCCCATTTCTTCCAAGGAACCCTGGTAACTTTCACAGGGGAATGGTATGAGAATCTAAAACCTAGGTGTTTTCCTTCTATTTAATTATTCACAAGACGGCTGACTTTATAAAGCAAAAATAGTGGTAGTACATTTTGTGTCTGTATCACATGTAAAAGTATAACATGAGGCTGTGCCTGGTGACACATACGTAATCCCAGCACTCTGCAAAAGCTAAGCAGGATGATCTCAAGTTCAACCCTGTGTGGGCAACTTAAGAGTCTGTTTCAAAGTAAGAAATAAAAAGAGCTAGAGATGTAACTCAGTAGTATTGTGTCCCCTTGGTTCAGTTTCCAGAATTCAAAGGAGAGGAAAAAAATGACAACAAAGGTAGAAGAGAAAAATTGGAAATAAGGGCCGGCCAGATAGCTCAATGAATTAAAGTACCTGTAAGCAGGGTCCAGGGATTCGATCCCTGGGCCTGATGTGCCGGTTCCGCCCCTGGGGCATGCTGAGACAGCAATGGAGACTGGGCATGATGGTGCGAGCCTGTAATCCCAGCTTGGGAGGCTGTGAACAGGCAGATCACTATGAGTCGGATCTAGTAGTAAGACCCTGAACACCCTGTAGACCCTTCCCTAAAATACAAAGACAAAAAAAGAAAAAGAAAAATTGGAAATATGTTGATTATATTATTACAGGTCTAAGCACATCATGTACAAAACAGATTACCAGCTTTGTTTAAAACAAACCAGAAACAGAAGGCAAGAAAGACTAAATACTGTACTATCTATAAGAAGCCACTTTAAATATACATAAACTGAAAAAAGCAGTCAAAGCTAAAATGAACATAATTTTGGACAGTTGTAAACTTATAAAAATGAATATAGTCAGGGAAAGACAGGCATTACATAGCCCATCTTCTAAGAAATAACTGTTCTTTAATGTGTATGGATCTAATAGCAGACCTCCAAAATACACAAAGAGAAAACTGATAGGTAAAATAGAGAAATCTACAAATTGGAATCTTCAACATTCTTCTCTCAGCAGTTGGCAGAAAAAATGATTGATAAAGATCTAGAAAGTCAGAGCAACACAAACAGCCTGGCCCAAGAGTTATTTACAGAGCACTTTACTCAACAACAGGGTACATGTTTTTCTCAGGTGCATGTGGAATAAGGACCAAGATAGAGTGTCTAATGCCATAAAATAGACCTAAGCAAATTTCAGAGAATTAAATTCATACAGATTATATTCTCTGACCATCATGAAATTCACCTAGAAATTAGTAACAAACAGTAAGAAATTCTGTATGCTATGTATTTAAAAATTAAATAATATACTTTTACCTGGGGTACAGAGGAAATCTCAAGAAAATATTTAAAACATACAGCATAATGAAAATGAAATTATAATATTACAAAATTTTCAGGACCAGCTAAAGTAATGCTGTGGGGAATTTATAGCATTAAATTCTTATATTAGAAAAGAAGGAAGATCCCAGGACACTAATACAGGCTTTTACCCTCAGGAAATTGAAGAGAAAGAACAAACTTAACCAAAAGCAATCAGAAGAAAGAAGGAAGGGGGTTAGAAACAGAAACAGTGGAGATGGAAATCCAACCAAAAATTGATTTTGGAAAGATCAGTTCAACAATCTCTAGCTTTGCTGACTGATTAAAAAGAGAAAACATTATCAGTATCAAGAATTAAAGAGGGCCCCAGGCCTGCTGCGCCAGCCCCACCCTGGGAAATGCTGAGACAGCAGTTGCGACTGGGCGTGGTAGCATATGCCTAAAATCCTAGCTCTTGGGAGGCTGTAAACAGGTGGATCACGATGAGTCATTTCTAGTAGTGACACCCTGAACACCCTGAAAACCCTTCCCTAAAATACCAAAAAAAAGAAAGAAAAGAAAAAAGAATTAAAGGGGGCATGTCCAAAAGACAGAAAATGATAATATGAGAATACTATACTATATCACACTATTCTGCTATATTTGATAGCACATATAAAAAGGACAAATTACTTGAAAGATATGAACTACTAAAGAGTTGCCACAGTCAGGAAGTTATAATAGTTAATGATGTAATATATAGTTTGATGTAAAATATCTATGAAAGAAATTTAATTTCTAGTTTTAAAGGCTTCTAAAACAGAAAGTTGCATATCTTCTTGATGGTTTCATTGACAAATTCTGTCAAATATTTGAGGAAAAAATAACAATTCTTCAGTGTCTTTTAGAAGTGTAGGAGGGAACACATCCAAGCTGATTTCATTAGGCTAGCCTTACCCTAGAACAGAATCAGAATAAGGCATCACAGGAAGACATGACTACAAACCAATACCTCTTAGGAATCCTCAACGGAATGCTAGTAAATAAATGCATCAATCTATAAAAAGGGTATAAAGACCAAGTAAGTTTGATCCCCAGAATACAAGGGTGATTCTGCATTTGAAAATTCACCAATATGATTCCTTCCTGTTAACAAAATATAACATTTATTCATCATGTTAAGAAAAGCTCTCAGCATTGTAGGTATAGAAGGGAGCAACCTGATAAGGAGCCTCTTCAAAAATTGTAACTGGTAAGATACTAATACGATGAAAACGTTTGCTCTTTTACTGATGTTAAAAGTACTAGTCATATTTTTTTTAAATCGTGCACACTGAGCATTGCATTGGAAGCCCTAGCCAGTATAGTTAATTAAGAAAAATAAATATACAGAATTCTGTTGTATTCTTATGCCAAAATGAGTAATTCAAATTGGAAATTCAATATGGTACCATCTCCCCAAAAGGAAAGATATAGTACAAATGTAACAAAATATATGTATATGGTGAAAACTGCAAAACACTAATGAAAGAAATCAGTATACCTAAATGAATAGAGAAACAATGTTGTTATGCATTTGAAAATTCACTATTGTCAAGATTTCACTTCTCAAATTGATCTGTAAATTAAACACAATAGTTACAGTTGCATTAAACTTTTGTAGTAATCAAGCTAATTGTAAAATATATACAGAAAGGCAAAGGAACAATAATCAAAATAATTTTGAAAAAGAACAAAAGCTACGTTGAAGATTTACTGTAAAGCTACAGTAACTCAAGATGTGATGTATTGGCAAAAGAATGGGCCCAGTGGATCAGTGGACAGAGTAGCCCAGAAAATAACTTAACTCTTGTGTAAATATACAGTATACAGTTGTTTTTTTTTTTTTTAAGCAATGAGACAGTTTAGTGGAGAGTAGCTTTTACAGATAATGGTGTTGGAATAATTCAATATCCATATGTATAATAATGAAAATTTAGTACATACTTTTACCTTATATAAAAATTAATTCAAGCTGGAGCATAGACCCAAATTTCACACGTGACACTGTGAAATGTGCAGGAAGAAAAAAACTGAAGCATGATCTATAAAGAAAAAAACCCAATAAAATTATACTAAAGCATGATCTATAAAAAAATTGATATATTAGAATTTATGAGAATTTGTTTTGCTCTGTGAAAGATACTATTCAAAGGACAACCTACAAATTAAGAGAAAATATTTGCAAGTCACATATACAAATAAAGGAATTTGAATTAGAGCTCTCTCAAAATAATAAAAAAGATTTTTTTAAAGAGCACAAGATTTCTTTTGAGGGGTTGCTGAAGATTGAAACCAGGGTCTTATGAGTGTTAGGGAAGTGCTCTACCACTGAACCCTCCAGTAACAGGGTCTTTTTTTTTTTTTTTTTTTTTTGCAGAACCTGGGATTGATCTCAGGCCCTTGTGCTTACCAGGGCAACGCTCATTCTACTGAGCCATCTCCCCGGCCCCAAGAACAGGGTCTTAACAGATACTTCAGGAAGTATATAAGTAACAACCATATAAAAATGTGCTTTGTATCATTGGAGAATTGAAAATTAAACCACAATCAGTTGTGACTTTATGCCTATTAGGATGGCTAAAATTTTAAAAATAAAATGAGGAGCTTGCAAGATGGCTGAGTGGAATAAGCACTTCCCTGGCAAGCACAAGGGCCAGAGATCAATCCCCGGTCCCCCCCCAAAAAATAAATAAAATAAAATGCAAGTGGTATTTAAAATGGCAGAGCAATAAGAACTCATATCCCTTCTTGGAATGCAAAATGATGCAGTCCCTTTGGAAGAATCGGGCAACTTCTATAGAAGTTAGGTATATACTTGCCATATGCCCCACCAGTGCCCCTGTTTGTTACTAAGTGATTTAAAACTATACTTATGTAATTTCCTGTTTTTTGTTACTATGAAAAAGTGAGAATAACCTAGATGGCTCTGCAATGGGTGAATAGATATATACTGTTTGGTTCATCTAAAAAGGAATACTGCTCAGTAGTAAAAAAGGGAAGGCTTATAATGTATGTCAATTGGTATAAATCATAGCTCTGTCTGCTGAAAGGTACTTGAAGTAATGATACCCAGTAATCTGAGAATGCTTAGAAGTTAGTTCCTAAACACCATGCTCTTAATTTGGGGAACTTGGGCCCAGTGGAGAAGAAACTGGTCTTAGAAATGGCTTAGGGGAATGTAAGATGAGCCAGAGGTGCCAAAGAGTAACGAAGTCAAAAGGTCACAGGAGCCAGCCTTCCAACAAAGGTTCCAGTCCAAAACTAAACAAATTGGTAACAAAATAAACAATAGATTTGGCTTATAACTCAAGGAATAGTAGGATCTATTATTGATATGCATAGTAGAATAACAGGTAGCAGCTCTTTGTTAGAGAGAAATTCTGATTGTAAGTGTAAAACCCAAATTGAGGAATGGTAACCATGTGGAGCACCTCTGCAGAGTGGCACTGAATGCAGGCGGACCAGGAGATAAATGCTACAGTTAGTGAGCAAAACGCTTAAGGTGAGATATGATACCTGCGTGGCCTCAAAATGTTTCTCCTCCAAAATTTTTTTCTTGCAAAGAATAGTATTTGTACACTACTAAAAGGTAGTCGTGGTTAGCATCCCCAGTAATAAAACAGTAAAGATGACATGCCCTTTTTTCTTCCCCCAGTATTTTAGGGAAGGGTCTAGAGGGTGTTCAGGGTCTCACTATTAGATCAGACTTGTAGTGATCTGCCTGTTCACAAAGCTGGGATTACAGGCATGCGCCACCATGCCCAGTCTTAATTGGTGTCTCAGCACGCCCCAGGGGTGGGGCCGGCATGGCAGGCTGGGGGATTGAATCCCTGGCCCCTGCACCTGCTTGCAGGTGCTTTAATCTGCTGAGCTATTTGGCTGGCCCTCAAGATGACATGCCTTCTGACATGATGTGCTAAAAAGATTATATGGCTCTGTGATAGTCTTTCAAAAGTTCCTGCCTTGTGTCAGTGAATAAACATAAGACAAACCCAAACTGAGAGACATTCTACAAGATACCCGAGAAATGTCCTCTAAAAGTGCTGGGTCAACCAGGCATGGTAACACACACCTGTAATCCCAGCACTTTGGGAGCCTGATACAGGAAGATGAGTTTACCAAAAAAGGCAGTTTACCAAGACTCCATCTCAAAATTGAAAAATAAAAAATAGGGATGCGGCTCAATATGAAGGCTCTGGGCTGGGTTCAGTCCCTAGTATGAATGAGGGAGAGAGAGGACAGAGGGAGAGTGGAAAGGGAAAAAATGGCAAAGCCAAGAAAATACTGAGGAATTACTACAGATCAGAGGAGACCAAGGATACATGACAAGTAATGCATGTGAGATCCAGGATCTGATCCTGGGTCAGAAAAAGAATACTGAAGAAAGACTGGTGAAGCCCAAGTAAAATCCAAAGCCTCAGTGAGGGCTGTGGCAGTTTATTAGTTTCACCTGTTGTGTCTTGTTTCTTTGGGATGTTAACCTTGGGCGATACTAGACATAAAATTATAATGTCTGTCTGTCTGTCTGTCTGTCTCTCCCAATCTCCCTCTCTCCC
>NDGN011434318.1:0-12558 GCA_002564285.1 Tympanoctomys barrerae | reverse complement strand
GGATACAGATGAATGTCCATTTTGCATCTATGTATTCAAAATGGTTAGAATAGATATATAGTTTCATTCTCTCAATGAATAGAAGGATTTGTTCTAATAGTGTTTGTAAATAGGATATCATATCAGCATCTTGTAAAGCAATTAACCACTAGGAAGAATGTATACAATGTGTTAATTATTGAAACTGTCCTACCAATTTGGTTCGAAACTGTCTCATTGCTATTTGTTTCTCGATAAAATTATAGGGAAAAAATAAAATTAAATTAAATCAAGAGTTAGTAAAAATGTCAAGGAAGTACATTAAAAATCTGGCCAAAAATATTGTTAAATATGTTAGGTCAGTCCTTGAATATTTTATATTAGAATTCTATTAATCACTAGAAGTTATCAAGGTTCCCAAAAAGGTAAATTTTATATGAATTATGTGTATAAATATTTTCTGTAAAAGAAATTAAAGCTGAGAAAACTACAATATAAAGTCATGTAAATGTGTGCTTTGTTAAGCACCAAAGAAATGTGCAGTCATGTTTATGTACCTTCTAAAAAGCTCTACAATTTATTCAGGAAAGAATAATAGTGAAAAAGTAATAATATTTAGTATCATGAACATAATTTTGACCTCATAGTCCTCTTGAGAGAATTTTAGGGATGTGCAGATACCCCCAGAGTATATTTTGAGTATTACAAAACCATGTAGTAGGTAATTACTCTAATTTATTTCACAAGGTGTATACAAAGTACAGATTTGAACTTCAGTTACCTACTGGTAAAGGCCATTACTATTAACTTTGAATCTTTCCAGAATTCTCAGCTTATAAACTACAACAAAGAATCAAACTGATAATAACCAAAACAACTTTTGTGACTTTACATAATTTGACTTCTGCCTATATCTGAATTTATTTGTAGTCTTTTAATACTTTATGCATCAGATCTGAAAAATAATAAATGGAAGGTTATCTATCTATCTATCTCTCTATCAGTATAAAATATATTAAAAGTTCACAAAATACCTATTTATTTTTCTTTGTTTTGAATGAGAATAAAATAGCCCTGCAAGATAATATGAACTTAAAACTTCAACTGTGGCCAACAGCTCTTCAAAAATAATAATGTAGTAGTTTTACCAAGGGCTGTCAACTTTCTTTAGCTTACTTTACAAAAATGCCTGCCTTCCTTACTGAAACATTCCAGGGATACATCACATATCAGTACTTATGCAAGGTACTGAACTAACCCTTAAAATTTATTTTCCCAGGATAATTTTTCTATATTGTTGTTAAATTATCATCCAAATATTTTTAAAATAAAAATAATTGCCCTGAGGTAGTATTATAGGGAGAAGAGAATGACTTTCCCATATTTAACTTTCAAAGTGCTGCTCTTAAAATTTTGGAATTAAGGAAATCATCAGTTGAAAAACAAGGTATTATTTTCCCCAAAGATATTTTAATATAATACTTTTTATCCTTTGAGTGATTTCAAAGTTATTACTCTAAAAGTCAACAAACATTGTAATTTTAGAAGTAGCATGTATTCTTTGTGGAAAAAATACTTTGAAATATAAAAATTCATAAGATATACATTGTTAAAAATTCATAATTTCAACTTTTGAAGATGATGTGTTGGTATTATATTTTATTTAAAATAGGGAATTAAATTACATTATTAATTTTTTATTTTCATTTTGGCTGTATTTAATTCTCTGTTTAATCTCACTATTCTGCTTCTCAATTAAGTCATTGAATCTTTTCTTCCTAAAAGCATAATTTTCTGTTTGTGCTTTTCAAAACTATATTCTATTATTTTTAAAAGTTCTTGTTTTATTGCATTTCAATTACTTTATATAAGGCCTACATTTTAAGCAATTTGAATTTATGTTGTGTATCCAATCATTTAATTAGTAAAAAGTCTTAAATAATCCTGTTTTTCACAGTGCATGATGATTCTCTTTTCTAGTGAATTTTTTTTCTGCATTTTAGGGAAGGGTCTGCAGGGTGTTCAGGGTCTCACTACTAGATCAGACTTGTAGTGATTCTCCTGTTTATAGCTTCCCAAATTCTGGGATTACAGGCATTTATCACCACACCCAGTCTCAATCACCATTTATTACACCCCAGAGCGAGGCCAGCACTGCAGGCCTGGGGATAGAACCCCCAGCCCCTGAGCCTGATTATAGGCACTTTAATCTGCTGAGTTATTTGACTGGCCCTTCTAGTGTATTTTTTAAGAAATGTTAGATTGTCAGTCCATGTTCAGAAACTGCTGCGAAGAGTTTTAGATACATTTCTTCAAAATTGTTTTGTGAATACATGGACATTTTCATCCTGGAATAATTCCGTATTGTAATTTAATGCAGCATTCACTCCTAAAACAATAACTAATTGGACATCAAGAGATTTTAGTCAGTAAGGATATAGCAGTGAATATATCTCATAGAATTCCTGCCTTCCTGACATTTCCATTCTATATTGGGGTGACAAAATCAATATACAATAAAATATATAATAATTGACAAATACAATAAAACATAATTAAAAATGTCACTAACAAAGAAAACAAAGGATCAAAAACATGAAATTCCTTTTTAAAAAATTAATTTTATTGAGAAAGATATAACAATGAGACAGTTAAAAACATGAAATTCTAAGATCAGAGAATGAAATGTTGAAATGAGTACTTTAGCTTTGAAGAATCCTAGACCTCTTGAGTAGGGTTAATCTAAAGCCAGAATCATTCAATGAGAAGTCCCAGGAGTTAATATTTTCATGGTGACAATTTTCCTTCCAGACACCAGGCAAGTACATGTTTTCACATCATTTTCTTTTGCTGGTGGGCTATTTTTCTAAGTGAGATTACCCTTTAAGAATCTTATTCTAGATTGCTGGGGAAGGTCTATCACAGTTTTACTTTCATAAATTAATATAGTCCTAAGTCGGTGAATTGGCCAAGGTGTGAATGATTTAAAAAGAACTTTAGATTAGTGAAGCACATTGTGTCTGGCTGTTGTCCTTCCATTGTTTGCCAAGTAAAACTGCCTAACGTTGAGATTTCTTCTTGCCCAAACTTCCTTTCTTCTGCTTTTTCCCCCCTTACATTGATATTCTAAATAAAAGCCAGTGAGTTCTTGGCTTCCAGTCTGTTCCTCAAAGACTCCCTAATTCGGGGTACTGTCCACTGATTAGCCCCCCCCCCCCGCCTTCTCTGTGATTGAACCAAGTCTCATCTGCGAGTAATCTTTTTCATGCCTCCAGGGACCCTCACTGTGACTGTCCTAGGCCCCTACACTTGATATCAAAAGCCCATTAAACTGTAGGCATCTTAGTTGCAACATTAGATTACTTTCCATTATTGTGGTGACATACCATGTGCTGGGCAACTTTATACGAAAGAAAGTTTAGTTAGCTCATCCTTCTGTGGGGCCAGGGTATGGTGCTGGCATCAACTCAGGTCAACTCTGAGAAACAGCTCCTAGTGAATGGCATCATCAGGACAAGCACATGTCCAGGACAAAGAAATCACAGGGCAGAACTGGAGGCCAGAGGTGTGCAATGGGCCCAGAATCCAGCCACTACATGCCTGTCACTCACCTAAGCACATTCCACAGAGCCTCACCTATTGAAGGTTCCACTCTCTCAACGCCATCGCCCTGAAGGCTATGCTCCTAACGCATGAAGCTTAAGCTTTGACTTATCCATGCCACACCAATTTCTCTTACCAGCTCATACCTCAACGACCCCTAAACACTGACTTTTTCATCAAAAGCACTGTACTCCGTTTTAGGTTTTTCTATGTTTTGACTAAATACTCAAAATTTTCATTTTGCCAGATGTCAGCTACTGATAAAAGAGTGATGACTTAAGAGCAGTTTTCCTGGCTGAAGAGAAAGTATTTGATGTGATTATGGCAGGAAAAGAGAGCTGAGGTGAGGGTACAGTGAGGGAGAGCTTACACTAAGGTCGCAGCCTGTGCCTTCATCATTCTAGAAAGCCCAAGACCTTCTCCAGGAGTATTGTTTCTAGAAGATTTTTGATAAAGAATGAGAAGCATTTCCCTTTTCTCTGGTACTGTGAAGGATTAGCTTCTCACAGGGCTCACAGCAATGATAGGCAAAGCAGGAGAGAAGACTGTAGTGGTTTGTCCTACCAGCAGAAATGTCTGGCACACAGTCCCGGATCAAGATTCCCCTGACGTGTGTATGGAATAGGGGAAATCTCTAAACGTTTTGCATGTCCAGAGTAACAGAGACTGTGATAAAAGAGACATCAGTGGATCTCTTATGAGCTTGCTATGGTGATATGTTTTTGAGTTTACAAAGACATTCCAGCGTTTGATCCCTGGCACCGCACGCTGTGCCAGCCCCACCCCTGGGAGCACTGAGCCAGCGATGTAGTCCGGTTGTGGTGGCGCGCACCTGTAATCCCAGTGCTGGGGTGACTGAAATCAGGTAGTGAACCCTTCACAGACAGAAGGAAAAAAAAACATTACCAAAGAGGTGGAATCTCACAGGACTATATTGTGAATTAGACCCAGGACCAGCCATCAGGGGACGATAGAGAGAACCCTTGATGAAAGACTTAATTTAAGACAAAAGCGCTCAAAATTACAAAGTTGACAACTCCTAGTTTTTCAAATCATTAGAGGAGATAAGGGCTCAAGAACAGTTTATTACTGTTAAAGAAAAATAATGAGAAGACATTTGCATTTATAAAATATTGTTTACTGGAGGGCCAGAGAGATAGCTCAGCAACTTAAGTGCCTGCCTAGCAAGTCCAATGTCCTAAATTTAAACCGTTACCAAAATAGATTAAATATAAATAAATAAATAAATAAATAAATAAATAAATAAAATTGTTTGCTGGAAAAGAAGTTAAAATTCTTGCCCTGAACCACCCTGATTATGATAAAGTAGTATTTAATGTGAGTAGATTTGAATTCAGGGGTATTATATCTAAGTTTTCACTCGCACATGACACTTATTTATGACTGTAAAAGATGCTACATTATTTTCTGTTCATATATTTTGAATTTTCTGTCCCTTCTTCTCTCCAGCTCTTATCCTTATCCTAAAGATAAACTCGATGAAAGTATAGTCATATGTGGTTTATTCTTATGTACTAATAATTAGCACATATTATATGCTCAGTAATTATTATATGGATGAATGATTGAAAAATAGATTAGTATAAATCTATAAGAATCTCTTTTGAGGGAAAATATCTGCTTCTAGTCATAGAGACACTTTAGAGCAGCCTTGATTCTAGAGGTGCGTGACATGGAGCTGTAGCTGGCAGGGAAAGCCTGTCAATATGGGAAGACTCACAACCTGCCTCCCCATGAAAAGACTCACAACCTACCTTTGTAGATTCTACCTTATTGAAATATGTGTGATTTTTACATGCACATAGATAGAAAAAATGCATTAGATAGAAAAAAATCCTTTAACAAATCTTAAAGGCAATTGCCTACATTTTGACAACTTTTTTCATGCTCCTAATAATTTCTTTCTTTTCCTTTTTCTCTGATATGTCATCTTATCTTCACTTGAAAGCCGCAAACATACCATAATATTAATAAATGTTACATTGAATTTTTCATTCTTGCCTATCTAAAAAGTAATTAGTATTTCACAGAAAACCTACGCTGCTTAAGTCACTATACTTTTCAATTATACTTAGGTGTTCATATTATTATTTTATTTTGTTGTAAGATTACATAACTTGAGGTCTAAAGCTTTTGGATACAATTGTCTGGAGCTACTTGAGCTGGAAATTGGTCAAGTGTGTGAGAGCAGGACTAGTCCTCAGTGCCTAAACCAGTCAAGCTACCTCAGTCCTGAGAAAAGCATCCTGCCTGGTTAATGTCAGCTATTAGTCACTGGGAAGCCTTGCCTCATGTGGTACTCACTTTACAAAGCTATAAATAAACACCCCTACTGTTTTCTATGGATTGTTTTCCAATCAGACAATTCAGCTCTTGTCTTTTTGTCTATCTTTTTCTCATTCCTACCACTATTTTTTCCCCAGAGTACACCAAGAGACCAATAGATCCCCACACATAATGCATTATTGCTAACTATGAACAGGTCACTAACGAGTGAATGAGATTTTAGGCCCATTGGTTTCTAAATTCTCACATCCCTCTGCTCTCAGTCTCAGGCATTCTCCCTTTGATTCTATGAATCTTAGTACTTTTGAATACACTGTATACATGGTATCAGGCAACTCTTGTCTTTCTACCACTTAACATATTGCTCTCAAATTTCAACCATGATGCAGCATGATGACATAACTTCTTTCATGTTAAAGACTGCATAGTGTTCCATCATATGCATATACTGTATTGTTTTTTATCTACTCATCTGTCAGTTGTTTCCACATCTTGCCTTCTGTCTTAATTAATTTTCTCTCACCTCTGGGACAAAATATCCAACGCCCAGGAAGGACAGGTTAATTAGCTGTCAGTTAGTGGAGGTTTCAGTTCTTAATCAGCTAGTTCCAAGGCAGAGTGGCACATGGTGGAGGGCAGTCATTCATGGCAGTAGAAAACAGCAAAGAGCAAAGGGAAAAGCAGCAGCTCTGGGTAGCTAGCCACCCTCTCTCACCTCCTTACACTTGTATGCAGATTACCTGTCCCCGGGCAAGTGTAACACTCACACCCATAATCCCAGCATTGGATCATGAATTAATCACAAATACTAGAGGCTACCCCATAGCTGCGTAAGGCTTTTAGGGGGAAACTAGACACCAACCATAACACCTTACAACAGTTTTACAAAAAACATGGGAATGAGTGCTAATACATCTTTGAGATGCTGACGTCAACTCTTTTGGATGAACACCTAGAAGAAATATTACTGGGTCACATGGCAGTTCTAATTTTAATCTTTTGAGAAATCTCCATACTGCCTTTTAAAATGACAACACCATTTTACCTTTCCACCAACAGTGTTTGAGGTCCTAATTTCTGCCCATCTCTGTTACCAGGTGATGTATTTTAATTTGTGCTTTCAATTTTGATCTGTGTTCCAGACAAGGGGATAATCTTTATGATAGCACTCATTGACTGTGGTGCTCCTATTACTAATATAATGATTTGTATGGAGCAGACCCAATGACTCTGCGATGAGTGAATGAAAACACAGATGAAGAGTTCCTGGAGATGTGCCCTGAATGGTGGCTTGTCTGTATACAGAGAAATGCATGTGCTCTAGGTCACAGTGACGGCCGAAATAAAAGCACAAGCATCAGTGGGAATAGAATGAGGCTGAGGGCTTTGAGGTGCCCCTTCCTGGAGGGGAAGGAACTTCATATCAAAATGGCAGGAGATTGCATGGAACAGGGATCAAAAAGTGGGCTCCCTCAAAAAGAAAATAGAGAAGTTCAAGCCTAGAGAAAAATAGAAAACCTAGAAAATAGAGAAGTTCTTGAATAAAAGAATTTCAACAGGTAAGCAGGACTTGGGGAATATTTGTCTGCCAGTTATAGAGCCAGTCCTGCAAATTGATCTGTTGTCCTCATCTTTCCTCCCTTCCAGTTCAGGATGAACTTCTGTACTGGGGGCTGGTAAGATGGCTCAGTGATCTAAAGCACCTACTTGGAACAAGATTGGCAAAGCACAGGGACTGCGGTTCGATCCCCCAGCACTACATGCCAGCCATACCCACCCCCCTGGTGGGCTGAGCTGGCCACACATACACAGACACACACAAAACAAATAAATAAATACAAATTAAAAAAAATAAAATATAACTTTTTAAAAAAAGATTCAGACCTGTTTTTCTACTCAGCTCCTGCCCAGCTCCACATGGGCTGATCTGATTCCTGGTCACCTGAGGTAGGCAAAAGTCATTCAAATGAGTCCTTTTAGATGAGAGTATTCAGAGCTGGTGAGATAGCTTAGTGGACTAAGCAACTGCTTAGGCAAGTGCAAGGACCAGGGTTCAATTCCCAGTACCCATGCCACGCAGGCCCTATCCCTGGGCACTGTCAGCCAGCCACTGAGTCAGGGCATGGTGGCATTCACCTATAATGCCAGCACTGGAGGGGAGGGGCTGTAAACAAGAGGATCTGTAAAAGTCTGAGCTATGTAATGACACCCTGTACAAAATACATAAATAATAAGATAAAAATATGAGGGTATTCAAAAAAGAAAAAAATATACTAGAGAAATTTGGCTTAATTTTGGACTAAATACATAGTGTTTAGAAAAGATACCTGTGTGCATCTTGTACTATTACTAACTACCATGAAGACAACAATATGCAATGTATTAATTATGGTAACTGTTCTACTAACTTGTTTTAAAATTGTCTCATTGCTACTTCTTTCTCAATAAAATTCATATAAAAATGGAAAAAATTAGACTAAATATAGATTTAGAAATGTGAATCACAAGCATTGTTTCATTGCTCTTTCCTACTCCTAAATCCTAGTGGCAGATTAACTAACTGATTTGGCAACTGAAAATATGGTGAGCAACCTGTAAGAACAGTGAGAACATGGATGGACTCAGGTTTGTGGCTTAACTTGGAAAAGGCAGTAAAGACCATTTCAAATTATGTTTAAGACAATAAAATATCAGAAATAATAAAAAAATCTGTTGTTCTCTTGCAGTACTTTTATCTCAGCTCCAGAAGATAGTTTCTGTCTCTAACCCTACTTTATGGATAATAAAATCTAGCTGTGGAGAGCTAAGCAACACACCCACATCACACATCCCAGACAGTGAAACTCTGCACTGTCTCAGTGACTGAATGAATGTCGTTTTATATTTTTATGAAATAGTCTTTTTTTTTTTGGTACCAGGAATCGAACTCAGGGCCTTGTGCTTGCCAGGCAGGCACTGCGACACTGAGCTTCATCCCTGGCCCAGTCACACTTTTAAATTGTCTTCATGCATGCTGCATCCTTCAAAAAATCTGGCTGAAGCAGACATTGTTCTTTCCCCATTTTACAAATGCAAAAACTAAGCTGCTGAGAGGGTAGCCCGCTTGCCAACCTCCACAGGGTTTTTTTAAAAGTAAGAGATATGTCTCCTGTGCACTTTGGAGTGGTTCTCTCCCATACTCTGCACACTATTGTTTGCAATGGTTCTCTCAATATTTCCAACACAAGGGCAAATACAAGTAACATTTCTAGCTATAAATATACCAATGCTAGCTCAGTTTCTGACCAATACTCTCATGGGATCTCAACTTTCCACTGAAGTTTTTAAATCTGGAGAACCTAAGACATTTCAGAGTTCTCATAGAAGCTAAGGATAGCCCCCGCCAGAACCCTGATATCTGCTTGACTTCCCTTAATAACCATTAACGTGTTTCTTAACAGTTTCAATCAACTTGGTTACTTTTCTCCATAGAACAAAGCTGAAAGAAATGTGGATGAGCAGGACACCATAAGGCAAAATTTTAACGTTGGTAGAGTGAGCAGAAAGAACAAAGGGTAAGCATGCAAGAGTGTCAGAAGCACGGGACAGAGAACATGTGTTAGAAGTGGTAGTGCAATCATAGAGAAACGTAAAATCACATCTGAATACTTTCAATAGTCTGGAAGGTGAAAAGGTGATTTTATGATGATTTCTACTGAAAGTAAGTTATATAATTAGTCAATTGTAAACTTCTCCTATTTGGAAAACTTTCCTTTAATAATAAAAGCCCAGTGACAACATTATTGCTACCTTCTCTCCTGTCTCCCTTCCTTCTTCCCTCCCTCCTTCCCTTTCCCTCCTCTCTCTACCTCTTTCTCTGTCTTTCTCTATGATTTGAGAGTTTTCAAGGGACATTACTGATAGTCTTCAAATGGACATGGACATGTTCTGATCCTTTATGCTTTCAAATGCTCTGTATCAATTACTAATTCTACCATGATTGCCACAGCTCATATCTCTCTCCTTCAAGCCATCACGGACATCCGTGTGCTACTTTTGGCGTGCTCTCATTTTCCCCACTGTAGCCTACAGCCCATCACAGTACACCGGTGTTGCTCCCGTTTGCAACTTTGAGTGGCTCACCAACAACCCTTCCTCCCAGCCCTGCCTGAGATGGTGCACAACTGCTGTTTGGTGTCCGTTCTTCTACGTGGGAACTCACGTTCAGGGAAGGTTACCTCTTTGCTGTGTGTCTCTGGAGTGAAGCAGTAAAATAATTTCAAGAATGAGTATATGACTTAAAATCCAGTAAAGATGAAATCCAGGATTTTGGTTCTGTAATGAGAGAAGAAATGCACCCCTCTTTTCTGCATGTGTGGTCTTTGGAATGGCAAGACGCCTGTCTAGAATCATAAGGAAGTATTGCTGATGGTGGATTAAAGATTGAGGGGGACAAAGAAACAGAAACATCAAGTCATGATCACTGTTCGAGTTGTCGAAGTAAGAAGACAGAAAACACTCGTATATTCAATAAATCGTGCTTCATTTAAATAAGATGATGTTATCATTTTTCTTATATGTAAGCAAAATTATCCTAATTAATATGGTCAGTATACTCTTGTCCATTCTGATCTATTGCACTACAGCTGTGTTGACAGTCTACTATTCACCCTTTTCATGGATCCAAATGACTCCTTCAATAGCTCTGCCACCCATGATCCAGTCCAACAAAATAAACCTTCTAAAGATAACCAATTCTTTATCTCATTAATTTTGCTTACATCTTCCCCATACCCACCTTTCTCTATTTTTCATTCTCTACTTCTTCCTTCTCTTCAAATACTTGCCTTGTAAAAATACAAAGAATAGGGAAAATTTTGTGCCTGATTCTTATATATCTTATTATAGTCTTTAGCAATTACTTGATTTGGTAAAAAAAACACTTAATACTGTATCTACTCATAAATTTTTACATTTACAATGCAATGTTCTTAGCTACAGCTACAAGAACTTACCTGTGTTGCTTAACTGAAATATTATGACTATTGATAAGTAACTTTTGAAGTTACTTATATTATTATTGTAATGTTCTTATAGACTTATTTTAAAAATTAGTTTTATATAACATGACAAAATATTCAGCAATATGATCTAACCGTACTATTCCATTAAAATCTTAAAACTGCCTTCTTCGCATTGGTATGAAAGTCACCAGTTATCTAAACAATCTTCCTCATGATCCTTTTTGTAATTTTTTCTTATTTTTAGTACATGTTTATAGTATATAATAGTCACAGCCTTCGCAGTGAGTTGGCATACGTACGAAGTGCACCTTGCTTTCTCTCACCTTCTTGTATCTACCTCCCTCCTTCCATCTCTTAGTTCCTTTCTCTTTTGAAAAGCGCTGCCTTCCTGCTTTGCATTGCCAATCTTTTATTTTGCTCTTTATTTATGTTTTGGGTTGCTTATATAAGAGAATCCATGCAATATTTAAGCTTGTGTGTCTGATTTATTTTCCTTAATATTATGGACTCAAAGTACATTCATTTTCCTACAAATGACTCAAGTTAATCTTCCTTTATAGCAGAAGAGTTGTCCATTGTATATAAATACCACATTTTGTATCATTAATCTGTTCATGGGCATATAGGCTACTTACAAGACTTAGCTCTTATGAAGAGTGCCGCCACAAAGACGGGAAGGCACGATCACTACGTTATGATGTCATTAACTCTTTTGTAAAGCACTCAGTATCTGCTACCCCTCCCTCTCCAAATCACAAATAAAATCCTGAAGTTGACTGAATAGCTGCATCATTGGTTCCCATGGACATTTCTAGCACTCACGGGTGACTCCTTTCTCATTCTTATCCTTTAGGCAGCAGGGGAAGCGCTGAGATTAGTTCCGGCCAGTGCTGTGTTCAGAAGGATGTGATGCTTCTGAGCAGTAAAAAGGACTTAATCAATACCTCTGCAGCTGGCTCTTTTTCAGGGATATTCAATGAATGCATTGTGTATTTCAGATGCTATAGGTGCGGGATAAAGAGCACTCGACCCCGGATCACTGCCATTCCACGTGGAAGACAGATGTCCTTCAGCAGAGACCCCCAGAGATAATTAATTATTAATTGGTGAAATCAATTTTCCTACAATTCTAGAATTATATATATATGTACATATATATGTATATATATACATATACATATATATATATATATATATATATATATATATGAACTCTGCTCCCTTGCAGATTGATCAAGTGTAGCCTAATGAAATACTATTTGTTTTAGGAAAACTCTACCTTCCATAGCCAATCCAAAGTGGCTCAACATACAGAATTCCTAAGTTCCTTGCAAGAAATCGAATTTTTTACACGGTCCCTTGAAATGGATTAAAATACACCAATTTTTCCCACTCTTAGATATCAATATATTTTTATCTCCTCACTTCGATATTCTTTTTGCCCCCAATAATTTTATTGAGAAACAAATAGCAATGAGACGGTTTCAAACCAAATTGGTAAGATAGTTTCAATAATTAACACATTGCATACATTTTTCCTAGGGGTTATTTGCTGTACAAGATGTGGACATGATATCCTATTCACAAACACCATTGGAACAAGTCCCTCTATTCATTAAGAGAATGTAAGTATATATCTATCCTAACCACTTTGAATACACAGATA
>NDGN011434306.1:0-10586 GCA_002564285.1 Tympanoctomys barrerae | reverse complement strand
ATCTTGGAAATGGCCCAAATGCCCATGAACCAATACATAGATAAAGAAAATGGCTTTTTTATAAGATGGAGTACTACTCAGCCATAAAGAAGGATAAAGAAGAAATTTCTGTGTAAATAGATGGACTTTGAGACCATATTCTACAGTGTTTTGTTATTGTTTTGCAGCGCTCACACTCAGACCACTTACTCCAGTCAGTCAGCTTGGTCTCTGCGGAAGTGTCATGTGCCACATGCATGCCTGGCCAGAAATATGGCCATGCACAACACCTGTCACCCATCTGCTGACTTCAGACTAAGTCGTATATTGATGTTGGAACCCAAATATGGAAAACTGCAAATTTCAAGGTAGAAAAAGTGTGAACATCTCAAGCAGTGCTCAAGAAAATCTCTTCCATCAATCGTGAACTCTGATTTTAAACTACATGAGAGATCATGAAATGTATGTCACTGTAAGCCTCCAAGAGTAGTAGGCTTACTTTTTTTTATAAAAGTTAGTGTTATTTCAATTAATTTGCATACTATCATTTCAGAGACTACTGACAATAGCCTTTTAACAGGTGAAAATAAAAAGCTTCCTTCTTCAAGAAAAGAGGTCCACTGCGAAGAATCCGCAGAGGAGGAAGCGGCAGCTCCTCCTTCTTTCTCAAAAACAATAGTGCATCTTTCCTCTCTGATCTATTTTGCAGTTTTTCTTTCATTCTTTTCTTCTCCATAACTTTATTTTACATCCCTCTGTAAGCTTGACGAGCCCATATATTCCTATTCCGGGCTCTCCCCTACCCAGAGTTCAACTACTCTGGCCAATCACCATGATAAACACTCTTTGAGAGAAACAAGATGACAAAATCAAGTGAAAATTAAAGAGACTGCCATACTGCCTGAATCTGTGGTTTCAATTAAGTGTGTATCCGTATTTCCCTCTCGCGTTCGTTTCCTTTCTCTGACGTCACTTACGCACTGAGTAGACTGCGACTGGTAAGGTGTGCTGACTACTGGCGCTCACGTCAGCACTGGTAGGCAGTTCTGTTCTGTTGTTATTGACACTTTGTCTTTCACGACTTTGGGGGAATTGTCAGTCCGTTTTCCCAGTGCCTGGCATCCCTAGAGTAAACCAAAGTCAGCAGGGCAGAGACCAAATGTACAGAATAGGAGAAACATTCTGCTTTTCACCACATTTTAATTATTTATAATACAGGAAATTATCAAGTGACAGAATGATAGCCATCCCTCCAAACAAATCTGAAAACAATTAAGGTAGCAGTGAAGAAAAGTATATGCTCTAGATTTATTAGCTCCGTGTATAAATTGACTAATGCAGAAAAAAATTGACACACTCTTTTTCAAGGACATTTGTGCAAAAATATAATGTCTTAGGCAGGCTGAACTAAATCTTTCCTCCGAGAACTATAATTTCAATACTGAGAACTGACTGAAAAAAATTTCTTTTCTGTATTTAAGACAGGGTCTACAGGATCTACACGGTCTCACTACATAGACCAGACTCGACGTGATTCTCCTGTTTTCAGCCTCCCAAGTGCTGGGATTACAGGTTCACTACCAAGCCCAGTCTCAGTGACCATCTCAGTGTACCCCAGGGGCGGGGCTGGCATGGCACACCGGGGATCGAACCCGGCCGCTGCACGCTGCCTGCGCAGGCACTTTAGTCCGCTGAGCTATCTGACCAGCCCTTGACTGAAAATTTTGAGACTGTTTTTTTTTTTTTAACATCTTTTAAGGCAATATTACCTTAATTTTGACGTAGAAGAGTTTACGTCATGAAAATGCATGTGCATTTTAGTACATAACAAGCACTCACAGATCACGTTATTATTGAAATATGAAAACTGTCATAACAAATGTAAAACAGGCACTTAGACTGACAGAAGAAACAAATTCTTTGGTACATTTTATCTTAATATTTCATTGAGTAGGAATTTTTATTAACAGAAGTGTATGCTTTAGATGGGGGCAGAACTGATATATAAGTTACTTGTGTATATCACAGAAAAATTCCAAAAACTTCAATCTACAAGGAATGCAAAGCTATGATTAATATAATTGTTACTTAATCCCAGATTAGCAAGAAAAGGTTTTCAGCAGTAGCAAAGTTTTCCTGAGGAAAGGTTCATGTGTTCATACTTTCCTTCATGTATAGGCAACCATGAATCACATTCAACAACACTCTCACATAATTTAAAGTTACAAAAGTTGTAAAAGCATTTTTTATCTCATAATTTATACAGTGGTACCTCAGTTCACAAACTTAATTACTCCCATAATTCTGGTCACAAATTTATTTTAGTCAGGAACTGAATCAAATTGACCCTATCTCCCATAGGGGCCAAGGAGATAGCTCAGTAGAATAAACGTTTGCCTGGCAAATGCAGGGTCCTGAGTTCAATCCCTGGTACCGCAAAAAAAAAAAAAAAAAAAAAATCTCCCACAAAGTTTAGTGTAAATAAGATTCATCCACTCTGACCTATACGCACATTGTAAGTCCAAAAATACGAAACAAGGTACAGTAAAGTAGAGAAAGCGAGCACTGGCCTTGTGTGAGGTGACTTTGGGCATAGAGGACAGGAAGGTGGGTGGGGAGGGGACACTGCCGGGAGGGAGGGGCTCCGTCCGCACAGACATCCGGGACACTGCCTTCAGGGATTTTTCTGTCTCCATTGTCTGTTAGCTACTGGTTTAATTTTGATGGAAAAATCCATCTAATATTACTTTTTTCCTTGTGCTGAACAATGCTCAGGAGAGAGACCACATTCACCACTTTCAACACCCCATTAGAGTCACGCTGGCCTCATTCCGCTTTACCGTAACAGATCTCATCACATCGCCGCTGACCTCTTGTCTCCCTCTTCCCGGGTAGATGCTTCCCAACAAGCGCCTTCTGCAGCTCACTCTGGTGCTTGGCAAGTCCTTCCACCATGAGCTCCTCGTTATCATCCTCAGCAAGCTCCTCTATGCCGGCACCATTGATCCCCACAGCCACACTCCTGCCCATGGCCACAGTCTCCTCCTACCTGTGTGTCAGATCCTGCATCATCCCCTTCTGTGACGTTCTGGCCTCGGTTTTCCAGGCCCTTTCAGATCTGATACATGATATCTCAGGATTTTTCAGTAAGGCTGATACAGTGGAGGACACTGAAATGTTTCTTGAAGAACTCTTTCAGAGCCAATGCTGTGAAGAGTGCCTTCGAGTACAGCTTCTTGAAGGTGCAGATCCATTACTGGTCTAGGGGCTGCAGGGGAGACATGATGTCAACAGGAGGAACATGACCTTTATGATGTCATACTCAATGTCCATATCATCCTCCAAGGCTGGAGGGTGTCCTGCGCACTGTCTGTCAGAAGGCACCTTTCAGGCTGCTGGTTGTTAGAAAGCTATCTCTTAGTGGTGGGCATGAACACACCTCATTTAGCCATTTCCTGAACAACTGCCTTGAGGCCAAGCTTTCACACTGGTCCTCCATGTGATAAGCAGTCCGGCCTTGTTCCCATTCTGTTCCTTGAATTCTTGAGGGTTCTGGGTACAACACTAGTGGCTTAATCTTCTGATTGGTACTTGGATTCACATACAGTGAAAGACTGAATGTATCATTATGGGATGTAGTGGATTGCTAACTGGCAGTCAACTTATTACACCCAGCTGAATTCAACTAGCATGGTGCTAGGGGCAGGAGCCCCACTGAGGGTTGTTGCCAGCAGCATAAATGCAGAGCAGAAGCTGCCTAAAAGATGTTAGGGATGCTGTTCAGAGAAGCTGTTGGAGCTGTTGGAAGCTGCTAGTTCTCTTGGGCTATACTCCTTCAGGAATTTGGCATGCTAGCTTTCCCAGTGAACTTTGAAGGAGCTCTGGTCCTCATCTTGAGCGTCACTTCCTGGCTCTGGAGGGGAAGATGGTGCACTGCTCAGCCACCTGGAGAAGTTTGTCTCATTGGCTTTCCTGATGGGAATTCAGTTTTCCTCGTCTCTGGAGGAGCTCATGCCCTCACTGTTGCTGAGGACGGCTGCGGTACTTTTGGTGGAGCTCTGGTGCTTACCTTGAGCATTTCTTCCTAGCTCCAGCTCAGATCCCTCAGCTTGCTAGCACAGATGCTGCATCCCACTGGCATACACTTCCTACCTTCCACCACTGACCTTTGGGCCTTTCCAGAATAGATCATACAGTGGACCTGCCTGAGACTTTGTTGTGGACTCCAGGCCTCTAGTTCAACTTGTGGGAGGCATTATTATGATCTCTGGGATTTTAGCTGGACCCATGAGTGATATTAAGATCAATGCCCTCAGCTGGAGTCTTTAATATTGTGTGTGCACAGATTTCCTGCACTTTTTATGTAAGATTCTTGGGTAATTCGCTATAAAATACTATTATAAAATGTATCCTGATTATATTGTTCCCCTTGCAAAAAACCCAAACCATGCTTCAGCATTGTCTTTTCCTCCTGCTTATGATACATTGAGTTCATGATTTTCCTCTAAAAGAGCCCTGTTTCATGGAAGTTTAAAAATTAGGGGCCAGGAAGATGGATCAGTAGAAGCAGCGATTGCCTGGCAAGTGCAAGGGCCTGAGTTCAATCCCCAGTTCCACACACAACACAAAAAAATAGGGTTGAGTAGCATATGCTTCTGCCTTCATGAATGTCATGAATTTTTTGTTTTTTTGTAATCTTCTGCCGGGACTTTGTCAAAACTGGAAACTTCACCATGTCTTATTGCAATGTGGATGCCACTTCCCTTGTGGAATTTAATAAATCACTAATGGCATTAAACTCATCACTTGATGTGCTTATAGAGGAATTTTCTTATTGTAAGTTACTACACCATTCTCTGGCTTTTCTCCAGATCCTGGCATCAGCTATTCCAGCTGTTTCTCATTTCTCCACATTAACCAAAGTTTCTCCACCTCTTCCAGCACCTATGGCTTCTGCGTGGTTGTCATTACTCCTTTGCTACTTCAGCTCCTTTCCTTGCATCTTCATTTTCCAAATTAGTCAAGACTGTCAGCTTCACCATTTTGTCCTCTGAGGCCAGACCAGATACACAAATAACAAGTTCATTCATTTCTATAATTGCCTTCTTCAATTCAATAAGTATTTCTTGAAAATCTTATCACTTGTCTTCGTTACTTTTCTCTTTTTGCTGAGACAAAATTGCTGACCCCCAGAATTAAAGGAGGAAAGGTGCATTTAGCTCACAGTTTGGGGAGCTTTCAGTCAATCATCAGCTGGCTCCAGGGGCATGGAAGAGGGTGGCAGTTCATGGTGGAGGAAAACAGCAAAGAGCAAAGGGAAGAGCAGAGAAGACTTTTCATCCATTGTGTTCTATGCAAGCTGCCTGCTGCTCACGCCCAAACTCCCAGCACTGGACAATGAATCAATCACAAAATCTTGAACCACCCCCATGAGTGGATGAGGATTTGGGGGGACATCTAGTCACAAACCATAATATTTCACTCCTGGCTCCAAAGAATCATGTACATTCCTCTGTACCAAACACATTTTAGTCCATCTCTAAAAGTTGCCAGTGTCCTAACAGTTTCAGCATTGATGAAAATCCAATTCCCAAGAATCTTCTGAGACTTAAGTCACATTCTTAACTCTGAGCACCTGTACAAATGAAAACTTAAACACTTTCAACATTCAATGGCAGAAGATAAACATTATCATTCCAAAAGGTACAAAGGGAAGGATACAAAGTATTGGGACCAAACAAGTCCAAAATCCAGAAGGGCAAACATTAAGTCCTGTAGGTCCAGGGGAACATCCAAAGCAATCTGTGGTGCTATGAGCTCCAAAAAAGCTTGAGTGATCCCACCCGTATGACACTTCTGGTGGTCATAACCCCCAGACTGAGTTTCTCTGATAGGCCCTCTCTGCTTCCTTCTTGCAGCTTTCCTTAGATTGATATTCCTGGTTTTTCCAAACCTCTGGGTTCCCCACTGTGTGTTTGGCTTCACACTCATGGCTTGACATAGTGCCCTCTTGGGAGCACACTGCCTGGCCTCTAAGACACTCTCCTGAAATCTGGGTGGGAGCCTTTTTAACCTCGGAACTCCTGCACCTTGCATGCACCTCAAACCAACACTACAGGCATGACACGACAGTTTGCTCCCAGCTGGAACAGTAGTCAGGCTCTCTTCCCTCTTGACTGTAGGGGTCGAGTGCCTGGATTGATTGCTGAGTACCTGATTCTGAGTACAAGGTTTTCTATGCTGCCACCATTCTTCAACATGGTACTCTGCAGCTTTCTCCTAAAAAACAGTCTTTAACTTCTGCAGATTTGAGACTGCAAATAGTGGAGACCTGCTTTTTTCCTGTGATTCCCTAAGACCATTTTTCTATTCTTCCATTTCTTCTCAGCAGTCAAGGTCTCCTCAGCTCTGCCCTTGCAGCCCATAGCTTTACAGGAGCCTTTTTGCCTGGGCAAACTTGCAACCTCTTAAGTCATCTTGCTGAGCTCTTTGCTCTTTATCCTCAACATAAATCTCACTAAAAGCCCCTAAAAATAACCATGCCACCATGACAGCATTTGACTACCTGGGGATTTCTTCTGCCAGATTAAATTAGTCTGCCATCCTTAATCTCAGTCTCAGGAAAAATCTCTGGACACAAGCAAAATGTAGACAAATTTTGGCCGAGCCATACCATACATCATCTGGAGTCCAACAGCCACTTCAGTCCTTCTCCCCAACAGAAATCTCCTGAACCTAGTCTTTACCTGGAGGATTTCTATCAGCACATTGAGCTGTGGCCAGAATCTCCCAGGCAGAGCAGCCTGTGTTCCAGCTCTGCTATTTCAGGTGACATCTCTGAACCTTTCCAAACTCTTCATAAGTTGTTCCCAAAGGCTTTTGCATCACATGGTCAGGTAGAGTCACAGCCACTACATCACTCCAAATGAATAGACTTAATACTAGTTCTTAAAGATCACAAAACTGATGATAAAACACTGAAGTTTTGAAATGATAAGTGTAAGTACCAACCAAAGGAAATTTATGTTCTATTGTGGTAAGGTTATTAGTGCATTTCCATTTGTGTGCAAGGTAGTTGCAACATGGTTAGGAACAATTATATGTATAGCTTTGTATCTGGAGACTGGTTTAAAAAATGTATCTGGTTGCCAAGTTGACAAGGGGTGGATTGTAGTAGTTGAACGATTGTGTCAACTTGAACAGTTTAGAGGCTTAATTAAATTGGCTCAGCAACTCTACACCATAGAGTGCAGAAGACCCGCTCTAAGAGTTCATTATCTGGATGATATAAAAGGGCAATGAGGAAGGACAGACAGGCTTCCGTTCTTCAGCAGAGCTCCAGTCTTCATCTTGTGCTTGGATGTCATCTTCTGGCTTCAGGAGCAGACTCTTTGGCTCCAGCTTTCATGTACAGATGTCTCAAACTCATTTGCTTCCTGATATGGACTTACATGGAACACTGCAGTGAGCTCCAGACCTTGGGCTGAATCCTTCAGTCTCCAGTTTGCAGACACCCTCTGCATGCTTCCTCATCTTTCTCTATGGCTGACCCCCACAAGCCAATCTTGTAATTTCCTGCACATTTGTTTATCTTATGCTATATCTGTTTCTCTAGTAAAGCCCTGGCTGATGCACCCCTCTCGTGCTGGACTTTCTTGTTACCTTCATCCTTACTCTGCACGTTCTCATCTCCTTCAGTACTGCATGGGACTTTCTCCTCACCAACATGCTTGCCCTGCACTTCCTCTGGAGCCAACGCTGGGTTAAGTAATGCCGTAAAGTGTAGTCTTTGCTAAAAACACACACAAAAAAAAACCATCCCATAGCTTGCACAGGTCTGTCTCTGCCTGTGCTCTTGATGAGATTAAGTGAGGACAACATGTCAGAACAGGGAAGACGGCCAAGATTGTGTTTCCCACCCAATGAAGAATTCATGAACAGAAGCCAAGCTCTTATGTTAACTACTTTTCATCATAAACCAAATTGTTTGTAAATGAAAGCATTCCTGAACTGACATATTACTGCATTTTTAAAATCCATTTTACCAGATGTAGTCGTGCATGTTTGGATCCTGGGACTCAAAAGACTACAGCAGGAGGAGTATAAGCTTGAGCCCAACTAGGATGACTTGGTGAATTTATGGAATCTCCCTCATAATGTAAATAAGAATAAATAAATTAAAAGCTGGGAACATGGCTCAGTGTAAACACACTGGATTCAATCCCCACAACCACACACACAAACAAAAATCTGTTTCATGCTTGTTTTCCTCAGATGATTATGATACATTTGGATTTTATTTATCTATTTATATTTTATTTTACACTTTTCCCTTTTTCTGGTTTTCTTTTAGTTACTTTCATCTTCCTTGTCTTTTAATATAATAATTTTTTATTTCCTTCTACTAATCCAAAAAATAATTCTACTAACCTGAATTTAGCCAATGTTTCTGCCAAAGTTCATCTCTGCTTTAGATTCCTCTTACAAGAGTAGTTTTTTAGCACATAATTCACTGAGACTCAGAACTCAGTAAATTATTTTACTTTTTGTTTGGAATATAAGATTTGATTAAAAAGTAGTGATTTTTAATTTTTTTTCAAAAATTAAGACACATTCATGTTATTTCATCTTTAAATATTTTTCCACGCTTAGCCCATCATTCCTTCTATTTTCTGAGGATGTTCTAAACTGTCAACCATTTGTGGTCACAGCTATGGTGAATCATATTGCTTAGTGCCATCCAATAACAAAACAGACCTGCAAAAACATTTATATGGTGTCCTTGTCCATCATATTCATCAATTCTGGCCTTGTGTAACTTCAGACTCTTTCCCAAAGTCAAAATAACCATGAATGATAAACATTTTTAACAAATTCCAGACTTTAAGGCAAGCAGGAAAGTACAACTAAAGACATTCATGAAAGACGACTTCCAGAACTATTTTAGAAAATAGCAAAAATGATTGGCAGCTCACAATGAGACTCTTTATAATAACTTGGTGATCTATTGTTCCTTATATGTTTATTTCTATAGAAAGATGATGTAAATAATCCTAAATACCTAACAATAAGAAAAGAAATAAATGAGATGGGTGACAGCCTTTAGTGGAATGCTACATGACCCATAAGAATAGATAAACTTATATAGAAAATGACATCATAATTCTCAAAAACACTATGTTGTATGAAAGAAAACAAACAATGTGGTAAAAAATATTGTGCAAAGTTTAAAAGGGTGAAAATAATTCAAGGTAATGGGAAACACACCATTGGCTGACTCTGCCCGTGGGAGTGAGGCAGAGACAGTGTCAAGTCTACTGGAGTCAAGGAAATTTTACCCATTTTTGTGAGAACATTGTTTGTCAGTACATGTGCCTCATAAAAAGCAGTAATGTATTCATTTGAAAGATTAAATCTTAGCTACAGTAAAATTAAATCCATGAACAGTCAAGTATTAAAGCCAGGTATCTTAAACCTTTAACAAGCATGACAGGTGTGTTGGTTACTTTTCTTGTTGTTGAAACAAAACACCTGACACTCAAATTTAATGGAGGGAAGGTTTATTTTAGCTCACAGTTTGTAGACATTTCAGTCTGTAGTTGGCTGTCTCTAAGGCAAACTGGCATGGAAGAGGAGAAACAGTTCAAAGCAGGCAGGCAGGAGGCAGCAGCCTCCCTTCCCCTTTTATCCCACCCAAGCTACAAGCTTCTGGCTCCACCCACACCCAGGGTGGAGCTTCCCACCTATATACAGAACCCTGGTAAACGATGTCTGTAATCTACATTCACACACCCTAGATCCATACACCTCCAAGAAGCCCCATCTATGACCTCTTATCCAGATTCAAGATACAACCATAGGGAAAATTTTATTACCCTGGGCCATTGTTTTCTGGATTTCCACTTTGGCCAGAAGACCAGACAATAGGATTTCTCAAAACTTTATCTGGCATTTAAGTTCTATATTAACTTGCAAAAGACAGCATAGCACTTTTAAATACCTTTCACAAAGACTGTGTCAAAAGTAACACAGAGTATTACATCACCACAAACCAATTTCATTTCTCCAGATGAAGGCAATTACATATAATGCTTATGTTGTCCATATTGCATGCTCAGGCTGTTTCATTGTTTAGTAGCTAAAACCAAGATTTTTGTTTCCATCATCAATGATGATGGAAGGTGAAGTAAAAGAAAGTTCTGTTGCTGACTGGTAAGAAGGAATAAGTTTGGATTTAGATCCATAAGTTCTGCTCAAGTCCCCGTGCATGCAGAAGGTGACTGGATCATACAATGACACAGCCCTTGCTGTGCAAAGTGGGGCCAGGCTGGAGGTGGGACACTGTGGGGTACATCCTAGAAAAGTGTTTCTCTCTACCTGGCTCCCCCCTCCTCTCTGCTTCTGGATCCCACAAAGTAAGCATCCTTTCTCTCACAGGCCCTTCTGGTATATTCTTCTTCTGCCTTAGAGCCAGCCAAATAAGGAATGAGATCCTCTAAAGCCTTGAGACAGAATGCACCTTTCCTCCTCTAAGTCCTGGATGTTGGGTGTAGGAGACACCTCCAGGTCCTCGTCTCGGTCCAAGAAGCCAATATTTGTAATCCCAA
>NDGN011434292.1:0-10553 GCA_002564285.1 Tympanoctomys barrerae | reverse complement strand
TAACTGAGTCCCTTGCACTTGCCATGCAAGCACTTATTCTACTGAGCCACTTCCCCAGCCCCCATTTTTATTGCTTTGTTTTGTTTTGCTTTTGTATTTGTTCTTGTTATTTGTTGCTTCCTCTTTAAAATAATTTTTTCAGTAGAAAGAAAGAATAGATATTATATATTGGACTTATATGCTATATTTTAGTCGTCGGTTTCAAAATTGCTCTCCTCTATTAGGCAAAGATGTCCTAGAGATTCAAGATTATATATTATTAATTATCTTTTTTCTATTTTAAGCAGCATATATTTTATTCTGGATGCATTTCAATTTCTGTAGAAGCTGATTATTGACCTAGTAGTAATCTTCTGAGATAAATCACCCTTCTATATTACTCATCTTTGAAAGGGAGAATGAGCTAGCCTGAGAACTCCAGCATAGACTACCCTAAAACACTCACTTCTATCAGTACATCAATGACTCACTTATTTGGTTAATTCTGTGTCTGAACTGACAAACTCTGGTTGTGAGTATTGAAGACCCCCCTGAAGTTTTTCATGAGGTTTCAGTCTTTTCCTAAAACAGTTGGAAGGATTACAGACTACCATATAAATCTGCAGTGAGCGGATGGTGCACTGCCTTTCACTTCTACATAATTATGTATTGATGGGAAAATTGTGAGACTGATTTCTTATAACAATTACTTTTGAATCTTGTCCTCTTAAATGGTTAGTGGATGGATATTTTAATGATAGATTAAAATAACAATATCAATCTTGTGTAGTAACTTTTATTGAGTTGACGTATATGTTATGCTTATCTTTTGTGCTATCTTGTTTTTGTGCTTTTTTGTGCTATCTTAAGGAGAATATGTGCCTAGAATTTAGAAATGTAGATGAAGGGATTCAACATTTGAGAAATAGTAGGGTACATTGATAGAAAGCAGGGATGCTGGAAAAGAAGTTTCTTGGAATTATATCCCAGCTCTATTTCTTTCCAACTGGGGGTCCCTAGGCTTTTCATTTAATTCTCTGCTCCTACATAATATGCAAAATAATAATGAGAATATTACTTACCTACTTGCTGCCAAAATTATTTCATATGTGTAAAGATGTTTGTATATTACATGTCACATCGTAACTGTTCAATAAATGTTGTTGTTGCATTTGTTGTTAGTTATCACTGTAGTGGTGGTGGTAATGATGGTGGTAAAGATGGAAAGCATAGTAGAAGTGATTGTAATTGGACAAAACAATCAATGGGTTTTAAATATGCTGTGAGAATTTGACACATATGATAAGTGAGAAAGGAGTTGTTTCAGTTACTTCTATGCTTGTAAATGAAACATTTCAGATCATGCAAAATAACAACAAATCTGATTTGAATTATATTTGAACTGATTATATGACCATATTTCCATTTAAGAAATTAGAGAATAGTATATATTTTCTAAGGCTAATTTTCGAAGAAGCACTTTAGGGAGTTATCAAGACCATGTGTATGCAAAGCTGATCAAAAGAAAAACTGAAGAATTTAAGACACAGAAAACCCTAAGCCATTGGCTAATTTCACAACAAAGATACAACACTCACTGGCTAGGTTAAAGTCAGCATAGTGATTCTCCTGTTTTCAGCCTCCTGAGTCCTGGGATTACAGGCTGTCGCTATCATGCTCAGTCTTAGTCACCTTCTTAGTGCTCTGTGGAGGTAGGGCTCACACTGCAGGCCAGGGATCAAACCTCTGGCCCTTGCAGCTGCCTAAGCAGGAGTTTTAGTCAGCTGAGCCAGCCCAATAAGTCAATTTTTAAATGTAAAGAATAAAGCAAAAGTTAAAAGACAAAAATATTTTCCTAAAAGAAGTCTGAAAATTGTTAATGCTTTAATATAATGGCTTCATTACAGATATCTATTAAAACTCTCAAACTTATAGGGATATAATATTAGTGTGATGTTCTTATTATCAGTTTATACATTAATAGTTTTGTTTATTAATCAAAAATATTGTCTTTCTGGTTTATATTATTTGGGGTTTTTTGTTTAGGCTTTGGTTTGGGGGTTTTTTGTTTTTGTTTTTGTTTTGGGTTTTTGGGGGGGTTTTGTGTTGTTTTTTTTTTTTTTGTTTTGGGGGGAGGGTTGGTACTTTAGGAAAGGGTCTACAGGGTATTCAGGGTCTCACTCCTAGATCAAACTCATAGTGATCCACCTGTTTACAGAACCCCAAGAGCTGGAATTACAGGCATGTGCCACCACACCCAGTCTCAATTGCTATCTCAGTACACCCTTTGGGTGGGGCTGGCACAAGAGGCCTGGGGATCAAACCACCACCCCCTGTGCCTGCTTGCAAGCACTTTAATCTGCTGAGCTATTTGGCTGGCCCTGGCTCATATTATTTGCAAGTCTCAAATTTTCAAACATGCCCCAACTGATCAGCCAAAGAAACCATTATCTACTAACAAAACACAGAAACACAGAGACACACATATGTACACATGCACAAAAGCAATATTAGCATCTGAATTTTTCTAACTTATTTAAGATAGTTTCCAGATTAAGTAGCACTAAAAAGTGATGTTAAATGCACCTTAAGGTGCTCATTCCAATAAAGAAGATATATTTCAGACAAGAATACTCTTTAATTGTGGATTTTGGTTTTGGTGAAGGACATAAATATCAGTGTTCGACAAGTCTAGATATATGTAAGGATAAATCATAGAGTTGTTAAATATCTAAAACCTAGTCAAAAATTTGTTATTAGGTTTCAAATAAAGAAACAAATGTAAATTGTTCTTTCTAATAATCATGAAAATAAGGGCCAATGAAAACAATAATGAGCTAACTTGTGTCGCCTCTGCTATCATTCAGGTCAGAGTTTAAAAGGTAGTTGAAAGCCATATGGGTTATCTATTAGCAGAAGGCTGAAGAGTCCAAATGAACAAGAAGTCATAGATTTTAGTTTTAATTGTTTAATTTCAAAATAAAGAAGCCTGGTTCTCCTTGCTAAGTATATAATCAAATATTTCTGTTCCTATTATCATCTGCAGAACAAATAGGTTGGGACAAAGATATTTCAAATTTCAATTTTGTAACTCCACAATTCTATTTTACAATCAACAGTTCTATAAATATCCAAAGAACATGGGAGGCTGCCTGACACTCTATACTAATGTAAGGAGTGGGGGTAGGGATCAAATGAACTGCTTGTTACATCTATTTGGCAGGTAGTTTGATAAAATGACATTAACCAATTGAAAACAAAGGAAGTGTAAGTGAAAAAGAATAAATCTCTGATCTCCAACAAATTGCTAAACATATTCTCTATTTGGCAAATTTTGTTGGAGTAAGATTATTGGAAGTGGTGTCTTACTAAAATTAGCTTTAGTTTCACACATTTTAGTCATTATAAAGATAACGAGAAGAAAGTCTTAATTTCCTTTTTAAAAATTATGGAATTAAACATACTACATGGATATTAAATAATTTATATTAAACACTGAGCACAGGGTCTGAAATATAGAAGGCTCTGACAGTAGCTCCCTATATCTGCATTGGTTAGAGTACTAGAGATACATGATAACATAGTAAATACTTAAATGTATGCAGTCCACAAAGTCAATAGAGATTTAAATTTTCAACCACTTTATTTTCCCTTTGACATTGCATACAACCCTGCATTTTTATTTTATTTAATATTTAGGATCCCTTTCTGTAATGTACAAGTTGATAGCAAAGTTTCCTCATTGCTGCCTTCATCTCCTTATTCCTGAAAGCATAGATAACTGGATTCAGAAAAGGAGTGAGAACTGCATCAAACAGAGCAAGAAACTTGTCCAATTGTGATGAAGGGAAGGGCCAGGTATAGAAGAATATTAATGGCCCAAAGAATAAAACCACCACTGTGACATGAGCTGACAAAGTAGACAAGGCCTTGGATAAACCACCTGAAGTGTGTTTCCAAACAGTGACTAGAATCAAGATATAAGAAATGATAAGTATGAAGAAGGACCCAACAGAAATGAGCCCACTGTTGGCTGTGACCATGAATTCTAGTCGATTGGTCTTTGTACAAGCAAGTTTAATGAGCTGAGGAAGATCACAGTAAAAGCTGTCCAGTACATTTGGGCCACAGAAAGGCAAGTTTATTAAAAAAGACAATTGGGCTACTGAGTGGATGAGGCCAAGAATCCAAGATATAGCCAAAATTAAAAAGCACACTCGTGGGTTCATGATGGTCAAATAGTGCAGGGGCTTACATATGGCCACATATCTATCAAAGGCCATGGCTATGAGAAGCACCATTTCTGTGCCCCCAATTGCATGAATAAAGAAGATCTGAGCTATACAGCCACCAAAAGAGATGGTTTTGTGTTTTCTGAAAAGGTCATAAATCATTTTGGGAGCCGCAATAGAGCAAACTCCAAGGTCAAGAAATGAGAGATTAGCCAGCAGTAAGTACATAGGGGAGTGTAAGTTAGAGTCAGAGGTCACAGACAACACAATGAGGAGGTTTCCCATCAGACTTGCCATGTAGAACACAGAAGAAAAGAGAAAAAGAAGGAGCTGGATTTTCCATGAATTGGAGAGTCCCAGGAACACAAACTCAGACACCACAGAGTGGTTGACTCCATCCATTGCCTCAGAGGGCAGAGCTGTGTCTAAACTTATCTGGAAAAGACAATAAATAAAATCAAGCTTTGTGGGAAGTCATTAACTACAAAACTGTAAAGCTGTAAAGGAGAAAATATACCTCAGAGGGCCAAAAATTTTGCCTAACCCTTTAAATCCTAGAGTCACAAAATGCACAGTAATTTATTGTTATAAGCTATTTATTCTCAATTTCTTATTTTCTGTATTTTTTAGGGAAGGGTCTGTAGGTTGTTCAGGGTCACACTTCTAGGTCATAGTCATAGTGATCTGCTTGTTTACAGCCTCCCAAGTGCTGGGATTACAGGCACATGCCACCACATGCAGTCTCAATCATTACCGCCTCTGCACACCCTGGGACAGGGTGAGCACTGAATTCTTGGGGGATCGAACCCCCAGCCCCTGCACCTGCTTGCAGGTGCTTCAATGAGCTGAATATTTGGGTGGCCCCTGTTTTTCCTAATTTCTCTAACTTGCTAAAAATACTCCAAATTTGAAGTAACTAAGTCATAACTCCAAAGAACAATTATTAGAGGAAACAGAACTAATCTTGATTTTTTTTTCCTTTCGGTTTATTGCTAAGTTGACCTAGTTCCCCAAACCTCAAATTTTCTAATTACTTTTTAACCCCTTCGATTGCTCCAATATCTTGTGCTGTGACTCTTTAATTCTCTTCCAAGTGAACTCCCAATGATTTACAGCTGTTGCATATTTGTATACTGCATGTTTGAATGCTTCAAGGCAAAGAACTCAATAAACTACCACCTGCTTTTTATCTTAGTTCTATTCAGTTTAATAGTAACCACAGTAAGTCATATTTTGTCTATAACAGGTTAAGCACGTGAGTTTGCCATTTATGAAATTTGGCACATTTTGCTCCCTGTATTTACTTCAAGCTGTTCAAATTGAAATGTTTCTATGTACAACTGGAATATCTCATTTTTACAGATTGTTCTTTTGTCTCTTTTTCAAGTGTTATGTTCTCCGCAGTCAAAATAACTTAGTTTTTTCTCAATGATAAGGTTACAAAGCAAATATTCAGTGGATAAAACTTTTCTTATGGGTGTGCTTGTTACCTCCTATTTGTTAAAAACAAGAGATTGACTTTGCTCTAAAAAAAAAAGTAGACTTTTATGTTATAGCATTAGCCCATTGGAATGATCTCTGACTTCACTTAAAATTGGAGTTAAAAGTGAAAATCTTATATTAAAGAGTACTTCAGTCTATCCCTGAAAAAAAATTCTCTCCCAAGTTAAGCTTAACTATTCCAATTTTTCAAATGCTGTGGTGAACTCAATATATTGGTTGTGAACTCAATATATAACTTAGGCTGACCTTGAGCTCTAAGCAATCCTCCTGACTAAGCCTGCTTAGTGCTAGAATTGCAGGTGTACACCACCATGTGCAGTGGAAATATTGACTAAAGATGATTATAATAAATAGCAAAAATTACAGTAACTAGATAGTAATATGCTAATTAAATCGTGCAAGTTAAAGAAAGGGGAGATTAATGTGAAGAGAGGCCTTCTATGGGATATGACATGTAAATATCTGCAAAGAGAGGACAAGAGAAGATGAGATAAGATAATGTAAAAAACCAAAAAGTATCCAACTATAGCATCTTACTCCAGGTCAGGAATGGTGTTACAAGTTTTATCTATGAACACTTTGTAAAGACAAGATCAAAAAAGAGATCTATGATAATTTAAATATGAATATAGGAATTATAACGTAGCAAACAAAATTTTACATAACTGATATTTGTGGAAAATTGTCCAAGACATGTTGACATTTCATATTTCATTGGAAGGTAGAGAACACATTGCCCTTGGAATCAGAAAAGTGAAACCTGGGCCAGGGAGACAGCTCAGTACAATGAGCTCTTGCCTGGCAAGCACAGGGTCCTGAATTCAATCCCCGGTACCACAAAAAAAAAAAGGAAAAGTGAAACCTTCAGTCAGTTTCTTCTCCTATTCCTTCCACATTCAATACCTTGCATGAAATTTCACTAATTGTAAAATAAAGGGGCTTAGGAAGGTGATGTTAACTACTTTCAAAAGTAACATTTTTAGTGGGTTTTTTTTTACATTTTTAGTATTTTATAATGCAAAACTATTCCAGTATGTAATGAAGCTCACCCTAATGATGGCATTCTTCTCTTTGTGCTGTTAGTATATTTACAGTTATGTTCCTTCTTTTCAGATAATTATGTTTTATATCCTATTGTAGGATTTTTCATCACATTAGTCTCTCTCTTCTCTAATTGGTGCTGTGACTAATTTAACATTTGTTGTACATGTGATGAAGTAGTTGATGTCTGTGGAAATAATAACAACCAACATCAAAACAGTAACTACAATGTGTAACTGAAAACAATTGTTACCTTACATATCCTAGCTTACTTGATATTTCTAAAAACCCATAAAGATTAGTAATCTTAACTTCTTTTAATTGCTAGAGACCTCTCTTCACATTAATCTCCCCTTTCTTTAACTTCCTCCATGATTCAATTAGAATATTACTGTATAGTGACTGTATTATTTGTTTTCCATTTATCATAATCATTTTTAATTAATTAATATTTCAGACATGTGCTGTGTCTTTTATTTTCTTATTTATTATAATTATCTGTCTCTAATCAACAAATCTTTGTCATGCCCAGTGGGCACAGAAAACTTACTGAAGCTTTAAAATACTCATTCATGCCAGGCTTCAATTTTTGTATACACAAACACACATACACATATAAAATACAAATAATAAAAATTAATATATTTTAAATGTAAAATAATTAGTTTACTTTTTAAACATTTATTAGTCTTATTTATTTAATATCTTAGTGCTTACAAGAACTGGAAAAATTCCAGAATGCATATAATGCATGCTAATTAAAATTTCCTTTTAACCCACAGTTTGATGGTTATAATGTATAGTACACTAATTAATGCTTTTCAAATAATTAATTTAGATCACATTATTTCTGCAATACATGACATCCATAAGTCATCTTGGTCCGGGCTGTTTTCAGAAAGGAATCAGAACCCATACTGCAGATTAAGACATAGATCTAATTTAAGTAAATATACAGCTTCATATTTTAGTTTAAAAAATTATTGAAACAGGGAAAAATTGGAAGCCACCTGGTGAAGTAGTTGATATCTGTAGAAATAATAACACCCAAAACCAAAATAGTAACTACATGGGGTCAGGGAGATAACTCAGTAGAATAAGCGCTTGCCTGACAAACACCAAGGCCTAAATTAAATCCCTGGTTCTGGAAAAAAAAATAGTAACTTCAATGTGCAACTGAAAACAGTTGTTTCTTTACACATCCTAGCTTGTTTGATATTTGTAAAAACACATAAAAATTAGTAATCTTACCTCCTTTTAATTGCTAGAGAAATTAAAAACTAGAGAGAAGAAATGCATCAAAACAGTAGATGGTAGAACTGCTGTTGATATTCTGATCTGCCTCTTATCCAATATGTAGACAATACCTTGTTTCCTCATTTCTTTCCAATTGAGTGTTGCCTCCTTTAGTCCCTTTCTGGGTGTTCCCTAGTCTGTTCTCAGCATGTCAGGCAGATCTTAGTGAGAAAAAAAACAAGAGTTTTCAAGTGTTCACGGGTACCTGGGTTTCATAGCCAATGTCAAAGTCAAAGATGATTCATTTTACTTTTTAAAATAGAAATGGTAGAACACAAGTCCATATATGACCTGCAGTTCAGAGAACTTTGGTTAAGTTCCCAGACAGTCATTGCCTTGCTCCACATGGACTCTTTCAGCTTTTCATTAAAAGGATTTTCTTCTTATAGCTCTCTATTTAATACAGAAAGCTAAGATATGTTTTTTTTTCTCCAAATGAAGCCAGGAACTAAGGCAAATGCATTCTATTAATTTAAACATTGGCTCCTAAACATTCTACTTTCCTTTTTTGGATCTCACTCTGGGATAGAAAAGAATGAAAAGAAGGTAATTACATTTCTAATTTTGTTAATTTATTTTAAAGAGAAAAAAGTGAATAAAAACAAAGACAAAAATGGAGCAACATAAACAATGAAAAGTGTACAAATTTCAAAGCAAGAATAGAAAATAAACAGTGGTTGTTACATTACATATAATAATATGTAATCATTAAATCTGTTGCTCATATCACCAGATATAAGCATGCAAGATTGATAAAATAATTAAACATTAACTCTTCCTTTCAATAATTCAGTTTTGCCTTTTCTTTTGTCTTTTAATTTATTTTAAAGAGAGTATAAAAATAATTTAGAAGACATTAGAAACAATACACAATTTTAAAAACAGATGAAAGGCATTCAGTACTGGTTGTTATATTGTACATTGCTCAGATTACAGATATTTACATGTAAAATTGATCAAAGTTAAAATTTTAAACAATAATTGCTACCCACCAAAAAAATGATAGAAATTAGTAAAACAATCATCTTAGCTATGCTGTGTATATATTTAAACTATTTCACCATTCTTTTTCCTTATATTTTCTCCTTTCCCTTTTCTTAGTTGTTTCCTCCCTATGTTCACTTCTTTCCATTTATCTACTATACAATATGTATAGTAAATTTGTTACTACTTTCATGTTGTATTTCTTCTCATTGTATTGACTCATACTTGTTAAGCTCAGCTGAGGATGTTTCCATTCTAGTTTCAGCTGCAGGATTCAAGATAACATTTAATTTATTTTTAAATAAAACAATCATCTCACTAGAAACAACTACTTACCACTGCCCCTTTGAGACTCCAATATCACTAAACTATTTTTATGTTTGTCATCAATGTGATCATTTAAAGATTAAGGATGTAACTATTTTAAGAACTAATCTCATTCAACCATCTAGATTGAAATACAGTGACTTTTTACCTAACTGTCTGTAAAATGCTATTATTTAGGTAGATACAACTAATTGGCAACAGGGGAGCACTGACCAAATGATACTACTGAGGTTTCATACTATCAATATGAGCTCATTTACCCAAGGGTCTTTTCATTCAAAATATCAGAAGCTGAAATGAGTCACATAGAAGTAACAGTGAAAGGAGAAATCAAAAATGTAAAAATATTCAAAACCTAGATATATATAATTAATAAAGTCAATATATACTACTGGATTCTAAGATATAAAGAAAATATTTTCTTTTTTTCAAAGTTTCAACACAGACCATCTGTGTAAAACCATATGATACTATAATAAATTTCAAAATTGGAAATTTGTTTTATATCTCCTTGCCCTCTTTTTCATCCTACTGGAAACAGAAACTAATTTTTTTAAGTTAAAAAAAGAAATGAAACAAATTCTCACCCACTCTAGTCACAATCTGAGTTAAACAGTCTAATAACAATGTCGAAAGACAAAATAAATATTAAGTGCAGCTAAACTATACTTAACACAAAAATAGGAAGGTATGCTACAAAGATATTGTGGCAATTTGACCCAGGCTCAGCATGTGAATGAGACCGCCCAGGGCCTGCTGAATCCTCATTCATTCCAGAGCCCAGATGAAGCATGCAGGTCCAGTGTAGAACCCTGCAGCAGAACTCCCTGCAAAGAGGCTTTGAGGAAAGTCCAACCAACTGATCCAGGAGCAAAACATATGCCCAAAGTGGCACAGAGGATTCACCTCCAAGGGCTGCAACAGGAAGAAGTGGAGCACAGCAACCAGACCCAAGCCACACTCACTTGGAGGAGTTTGAACTTGATAGATCTGGACCTGGTGCTAAAGTAATAACTCTATCTAAGCACTTTACAAAATGGTCAGAAGACAGAAGATCAGAAGATAGTGCTATAAAAATGACCAGAAAAGGTGCAAAATGCATTCTGAGGCCCAACTCCCACCCAGAAAAAATGCAGAAGACTCTAGCATAGAAGAAATTGGAAATCACACACCTGAAATCTCTGAAATAAT